>PVHP010047241.1:0-12979 GCA_004024765.1 Zapus hudsonius
CCACTTGCAGGAGAGGTTTGGGGCTGGAGAAGGTGGGCACTGAGGGAGATTGAGGACTGGAGCCAGCAGCTGTTGAGCCTGGGTGGCAGTGCCCTCTGAGAACTCTCCCACTTTCTGGCTGGCTCCAGCCCTGACTGGCAGCCATGGACATTGAGCAAGACATTAGGATGGATGTGCAGTGGTTCCGCAGCGGTGAGGGAAGCTGGCCAAGGTGGGTACGATGAGGAGGAGGCTGCAGAAACATGGCCCAAGGAGTTCAGGGCTGAGAGAGAAACTTCTGACTGGAGGTATCCAGAAGGGGGGGGCATGCTATCCTCACAGCCCACCAATAAGTGTTCTCTGATGAGGTGCCCATATACAGGGGGAAACTGAGGCTTAGAAGGGCAGGTGGTCTTGAAGGCAATCAGCCCAAGCTGGGATTCCAGTGCCCAGCACTAGGAGTGCAGTGGGGATGTGATCCAGACCCTTGGAGCTGAGGACCCCAACCTGGCTCACCCTAAGGACCCCCTGGACAAGAAGGAAGGACGGATGCAAGGCAGGAGAGCAAGCTGTGTTCTCCACCATAATGTAGCCTCACAGTGTGTCCCCTTCAGTCCTCTGGCCTCTTTGAAACTCAGCCTCTTTGCCTATGAAATGGAGGAGGACCTGGGCCACCTGTCACATCCCTTTCTGCTTTTGTGACTTGAACCTTGAGAGATTCACCTCACCAGTATTAATGGAGACAGAGGTAGGGGGAGGGGAGGCAGCAGCTGGGGCTCTCCAGCATTCTGTGCCTCAGTTTCCCTCCTACATCAGGAACTTAAAGGGGCCTGTCTGGGGCACTGGGTCAGCAAGCACTACACCTGTCCACCACCAGCATCACCCCTGAGCCTGCTCGCCAGGCTTCTGGCACTGGGCAGGCGGGCGCAGGCTGACTCTGTGGAAGGTTCATTTTCCATTTATTGTGCAGGTGACAAACCCCACTGCCAATAATCTCTTGTGATAAATCAACAGTGAAGCCCAGCAGCTCAAGGCTCCGAGGAAATCTGAGTAGATTTCCGGAGGAGCAGGGTGGAAAAAACCCAGGGGCCCAGGGGACAGCCTCAGTCAGTGGAGCGGGACTCCTGGGCACCAAAGTGGCAGGGGCTGGCCCTACCTTCTTCATCACACCCAGGCTCTTTGCTTGGCCCTCTTACAGGATGGCTCCTCCTTCCCCATGCCCCTGACAGGAAGGGGAGCGGTGGGGAGGACTGGGGGTCTATCCTGATAAAGCCCAAAATGCCTAGGGGAGGAGGACTCTAAGGACTACAGGGAGCCACAGGAGGGAAGGTGAGCCACTCTGCTCCTTGGCTCTGGGCCTCTTCAGCACTGGGCTTGCATCCATGTCCTCACCCTGCCTTGGGGGAGGGCGCTTGCTTGCAAAGCCTGAAAGCCTGGGTTCAATTCCCCAGTAGCCATGTAAGGCCAGATGCACAAAATGGCACATGTGTCTGGAGTTTGTTTGCAGCGGCTAGAGGCCCTGGTGCACCAATATTTACTCTTTCTCTCGGTCATAAATAAATAGAAAAATATTTTTTAAGTGCTGGAGGCTGGCCGGAGGCAAGGGGAAGGGCATTGGCAGACAGGGTCTGGCACACAGGTAATTCTGAGCCTGAGCTGAGGCTGGCAGGAATGCAGGTCTGTCCGAGGACCAGGCCCAGCAGGACTTCAGTGTCCTGGCTCTGTCAGATGTTCTCATGCCTGGTCTCATTTGAACCTCTTCTTCATTCAGGTGTGTGTGTGGGGGGCTCTGTCCTCACTGACTTTTTTTTTAAGATGAAAAAAACCACAATTCCAAATTGTCAGGAATTGGAGGTTACCAAAGAAATTGGCTTTTCCAGGACTGGGGAGTTTGAATCTCTAAACACCTGGGTAAACAGCTGGGTGTGACTCTGTGCACCTGTCAACAGGGCTGAGAGGGGTGGAGACAGCAGGCTGCTGGGCTTGCTGACCAGCCTAATAAAACAGCAGCAGTGCCAGGTTCAACGAAGACCCCGTCTCTTAGGAAAGAGGGAGGCCGGGTACCATGGCAACCTGCCACAGCACCAGGCAACAATGCTGTAGAGGGGGAGGTGCTGAACCCCTTAAACTCCTGGGGCTCCACAGCCACCCACTGCAGCCTCAGTGGGGAACCCATCCGTATTTTGTAACTCTTTCTTCATAACTCCATGAATCCCTGGGTGCCTAGCTTCCACCAGTGTGGCTGGTTGGCACTGCTGAGACTCGTGATAGGGTCAGAGTTCTCTCCCCTCACCATTCTTTCTGTCTCTGTCTCTTTCTCTGGGTTCAGGTTCCCACAGATGCCATTCCAAAGTTTCTACCAAGGTCCTTCTCTGCTGGATGGCCTTGGCTATGTCCCCTTGCTGTGGTCTACTCCATAGAACAGTACATAGAACAAGGGTCCCTACCATCCGGTCCTCAGGGTCTCCATGACTGCTTAGGCCCCTGAGAACCATCAGTGCTCTTGCATTCAGACAGCCGCCAGCTGGCACACAAGTAGCAATCCTTGGACTCTGGGCACCTCTCAGCCTACCCGCCACCTGATGCTACCTTCAGATGTAAGCTCTTGGTCACAAGCTGGGAGCTTCTACAGCCTCTCACTCCTGTGAGGTTTCCTCTTGCACTCCCCAGCAGCTCAACAGGTTACCTGGCTTTGTAGGAGACACCTCTACCCGGCTTGGCTTCTTAGGGTGGCCTTGAAGGAAAGGGACAGAGGTATTTGCCAACTAAGGGCAGATAGGGATGGGGTAGGGTGTTGGCCAGGCAGGGCTATGTCAGGATAGCACCAGAACAGGGCCAGTAGCTCAGTAGGGTAGAGGCCCAGGAGGGGGCAGGCCCCAGGCTCTTCCTCAGTGGTCTAGGCCATTTGACTAGAGGCCTCTTTGAGCCTGCTGGGCCCTGGTCTCCCCCTTTGGAAAGCAGCCTCCTGAGGGAAAGGAGGGGCTTTGCTGATTACAAGTGATGAGAAGACAGGGTTTCCCAGAACCCCTCTCTGCCCTGCCTGAGCCCAGGTGGCCCCAGGAATGAGAGGGAAGGCCAAGGGTGGGATGCATCTACCACCCTGGTGCAGTCATGCTGTGTCCTTCTCTGCTATGACCAGTGACCCAGCTAGCCTGGGGGACTTGAGAGGAACACCGTGTGTGTGTGTGTGTGTGTGTGTGTGTGTGTGTGTGTGTGTGTGTGTGTGTGTAATTGTAATAAAATATACATATTGTGGGCTGAGGAGACTGCTCAGCAGTTAAAGGTGCTTGCTTGCAAAGCCTGCTGGCCCAGTACCCATGTAAGCCCAGATGCACAAAGTGGTGCATGCATCTGGAGTTGGTTTGCAGCAGCAAGAGGACCTGGGTGCCCATTAGCATTCTCTCTCACAAATAAATAAATAAAAATGTTAAGAAAAAAGACCTTAAAACTCTATCGATCTACATACATACCTATTTTCAGTGTACACGTGAGTGTGTCGGCAGCCATCATCAACGTGTTGATTTCCAGAGCTGGGCCTTGACTCCCTGCTCAGCCCTGTAACTGATCACGCTTCTACTTTTCTCTGGGTGTCTGACTACTCCAGGCACCTCACACAAGTGGAATCAGGACTATTTGATTCCGCTCCGGCTTATGTTTGGTATCCGGCTTATGTCTGTCACTCAGTGGGATCTCTTTTAACAGATGGCTGAACCAAGATATACAGTGGCTCTGGATCCTGTCCCAGCTACGTGTCCCCTCTCACATCCCTCAGATCTTATTTTTGCTACCTCTCATATCTGTCTCATTCCCATTTTGTTGAGTAAGAAATTGGGCCCTGAGGGGACTCCAAGTCCAGTGCTCACACCTTAGAGGAGCCTCTGGGCCCTCCCCACCAGAATTCCTGTGGAAGGCATCAGGTCCCGGTGTCTCTTTCCCCAAGGCTGACCCTGTGACCAGGCCCTGAGGATTGCCCCAGGCTGTGCTGACATCACTCCTCCAGGGCTATGTGGTTCAGGAAGGTGACAAGCTGGCAGTCAGCACCTAGTGCCCGTGGGGATGCCCCAGGCAAAGAAGATCCTGATCCAGCTTTGGCCCCCAGGTGACCCCCACCATGGCTGGGACTCTCAGTGGGGGTGTGTGCTGGGGGCCTGGAGCTGGGAGCTTTTAGGACATGGGCATTTCCTGTGCTGCCAGTGTGAGCTTGGGGAAATAAACAAGTCAGGCATTGGAAGAGTGACAGGAGATAAAAGACTTGTCCTGGGCCTCCACCCCTTCATTTAGTGCCCAAGACCTTTTGTCGTCTGACCTAGAGCAGGTGTTTCCCCCACATTCAGCAACTACCATCTGCTCAGTGACACTGCTTCAGCTTCTTTCCACCAGTGGGTACCAACTGAGGGCCAGGGAGGCAAGGCCCATGGATGCCGCAGTGCAAGGGAGACAGATGCACCACTATGAGTTCCCAAGCTGGGCTTCCCCAGCAAAGCCAATGTGAATGAGGACAGACTGCATACGTACACACAGGGCTCTGGGAAGAGGGGCACGGGGTGGTGAGGACACTGTCCCCAGAATCTACGGAGTGGAGGCACAGAAGGGACCACTCTCTGTGTTTCAGGAGCACCTTCTAGGCAGAAGGAACAGCTGGACAGCAGAGGTGCAAAACACTGATCCCCAACCTAAAACATCCAGGCAGTGCCAGGCTCACGCTGTGAAATGGTACTCAACAGCGTGCCCACACACAGGGTGAAGCAATCAGGTAAGAGGGCAATGGACTTTCCCCAGAGCTCTTCCTGGGGCAGACAGATGAGGACACCCCCTCCACCCAGTGCACCCCTGAAGGCCTCAGGCTTGCCACTCAACCCTGTGGCAAGTCAGGAGAGGTCTGGCTCTGTGGCCACTGAGCATCGCCGGCTCCTGCTTGGTTCTCTTCAGCCTGATATTAACCTGTGGCGCTTGCTGTCGCTGCTGTGGCGTTCAGGGGTCTCTGCCTCTAGGTCTTCTTCTAGGGACTGAGCTGAGGCTGTGGGGGACAGCAAGCATAGCCTCTTCCAAACGCCAGCAGGCAGGCACTTCCCACTCTAGCAGAGAAGGGAGCTGGCACAGGGGAGGCTGAAGCAGCTGAGGCCCTGACTAGGTGGGCTGGTGTGGGGACAGGGGTCCTGTAAGAATGTCCAGTGAGGTCAGGTGCTGGGCCCCAGTGCCAACCTGAGCCATGTGACTTGAAGCCCAAGGTGAGAGCCATCGAAAAGGAGGAGCTCCTGGCAGAGGAGCCCTGGAAGGCTCAGGCTCTGCCCTTCCCACCTTCATTAGGGACCACTAGAGGGGTGGGCTGGGGGCAGGAAGACTGAGCAGGGGCTCCTGGGTTTCCAGCCACTGCTTGGACAGGCTTTCTGGGGTCCCCGGTGTGACCTGCACCCTTCCCTGGTGCACCACTCCCTACCTGGAGCCACTCCTGTCACTCTCAAGCTGATGGCCCTCATTGGCCTTTGGGCACATTCTGGATAAGATCAGGAAGGGAGCATCGGGGTGGGGACACTGAGAGGAGAGGAGAGCAGCTCAGGGGGTGCCCTGTGGGATGATGGGTTCTGGGTGTGCTGGGGCCTGTGTGGTACAGAAGGGCTTCTGGGTTCTGACTGTGGCAGTCCTGGCTTTGTGATCCCCTCCAGGCAGCCCAGCAAAGGTTAAATTGGGCTCCTGCAAGCCATTCCAGGGACCCTAGATGCTGGGCTGGGAAGCCTTTTCCCAAGTGGATCTCAAGTGGCTGTGGCAGGTGCAGCGGTCTCTACCCTGGCTCCTCAAAGCTCTGTTACCTCCAGTGTCTTGCTGCAGGGAGCTGAGGGGTTGTGGTACGGAGATGCCAGGAGGTGGGGAAAGGGGCTGGAGAAGAGCCTGCCAGGGAGAGGTGACAATCACAGTTCACAATGAGGTTTATGGGACATCTGTGTCCTGTCAAATGCCACCTCTACCTCGCTGAATCCTTGCAACACCTTCCAGGTACTTGTATAATTTTTAAAGTTTCGTTTTGTAAATGTTTGTGTTTATTTTGTTTATTCGTTTGAATCACCGGTGCATTTATACATCCAATATTTAAAAGGTAAGTGTGTGCCATACGGTGACTGTCTCCCCTCCCTTCCCCTGGGACCAGACTCCCTCTCCGAGGCAGGCGGCTCTGCCAGCGACTTCCTTCCCTTTCCAAGGTGTCTGCAGCAGGCGAGCAAACACTTGCAGAGAAAAGCAAATATGCACCCTTACATTTCCTCAGTTTTTAACCCATTAGAGGGCAGCCGTCCATCACCCCATCTTCCACTGGTCTTCCCTAGTTCCGGTTTTATACCAGCAGTGAACACTATTAAAGTCCAGAGAGGTTAAGATGGAAGTCTGGAGTCACACAGATGACTACACACCTGTTGTGTGGGTGGGGCTGGGGGGACGGGATCAGTTTACCTGGAAGGATGGGGAGCGCTGGGGGTGGGAGGGTGGAGTGGGTGGCACCCATGTGGTGGGGGCTGTGCCCCTTCTCGTCCTCTTTCCATTGGGAAATGTTAGTGTCCATCTGGGCTGACCCCCTCACCTACTGTGTGACTCTGGCATAGCGACCTCTCTGGATTCAGTCACACCTGTAGGTGGTTTCCAGACCCCAGATGTGTGTCAGTCATTTAAGGAGCTCTTTACCAGCCTGGGGAGATGGCTTCTTGCTTGCAAAGCCTGCTTGCTTGTTTCAATTTCACAGCCTCCCACGTAAAGCTGCTGGATGCAAACAGTGTCTGGTGATTGCTGACTGTAACAAGAGACCTGGGTCTCTCTCTCTCTCTCTCTCTCTCTCTCTCTCTCTCTCTCTCTCTCTCACACACACACACACACACACACACACACACACACACAAATTAATTAAATAAGAAAGAGTCCTTTAAAATCTGTGGGTTCCTGACCCCTCCTTACACCTGCTGTGAGCCCAAAGGTGCAGGAAATCTGTCCCCAGTCTTGTGCCTGTGAAGGGACCCACTCCTCTGACAGGTGAAGACCCTGGAACCCAGACAGGAGAGGTTTCAGAGCATCTGCCCTGGAACTCATGGCAATCCTACTGCCTCAGCCCCCTAAGTGCTACTTCCAACCATCCACACCCCAAGTGCCCACAGTCCCAACTTTGGCAGGAGAGAAGTGGGGGCGCGTGGGCGGGTGCAGCGGGCTGCCTGGGAGCTGCCTCCGAGGTCTGGGTCTCCTGGGGCTTGTGTTCCGATCCTGGCTCCTGAGGAGGAATGGTTTGAGAGAGGAACTGATTGAAACATACTTATCGTTTCGGGAAATTAAAGCCTTCAATTTGAGAGTGTGGCGGCAATTAGCATTTAATCACAGGAGGTTCCAGAAGGAGGAAACGTGTCCTGGTTGGGGAGGGCCCCTGGTCTGGAGCTGATTAAGGCTCTTTCCCCCTCTGGGGTGCTGGGCTGGCCCATCCCCCCCTTCCTAGGATGGTTAACCTGATGTATCAGTTTAGCTGGTGGAGGACAGAGGAGGGGTGGAGCTATGGTGGGAGCTGGGGTCCAATGCTCCCTGATGTCCTCTGGGACCCCGAGAGAGGAGTAGGGAGAGGGCAGACCAGGGAGGAAGCCCCATGCTCTTCCTTTAGGGATTGCCTTTGAAGCCTCCCACATGTGCGTGCGCTCAGTTGCTGGTTCTGCCATTTACCAGCTGTGTGACCATGAGAAATCCTGTCCGTCTCTGTACCCAGCTTCCTTATGTCCAAGAGGTGACAATCTGGTAGGAGACAGAGCTGTCTTTTGAAGTGTACACAGGCAGTGTCTGGCTCTTACAGGAACTCACCTAGGGAGAGAGGAAGCTGGTCCAGCTAGGGTGGGCTGAAGCCACCGGTTCCAGATGCCCGCAGGCAGGGCACCATATGGGTACTTCTAGGCCAAAGGTAATAGTCCCAACCATGGGCAACTAGGAGCCCCGTGCTTCCCGAGGGGCAGGTCTAGCCTCTTCCTTCCATCTAGAAGTCTCTCACCATCCCCAGCACTCAGCATTGCTGTCAACTACCCTTCGGTCATCCTTTGAGTGCTGACGGGCAGAACTGGGCACAGTTATACGCTGGGCAGAGGTGGCGCAAGGTGGCAGGCTCACACACAGTGCTGGCACCAGCTAGATAGCCCTGGGGTGGCATCAGATCCCTTTGTCCCTGCCTGGATACGGGTAGCATTTACCCTTCGCCTCTTCCCATTAGGTAGATGCCCGGTTTTGGGTTCTGAGGCTCTGGGTGGGGACAGACAGATCATGTCTACAGAGAACAGGTGACACACCAGGCACTGAGCTAAATTCTCTCTGCCCCTGACTTCACTTCTCTCTGCTACTGTGTGAGGCAAGAACAGTTATTCCTATTTTCCATACTGAGAAACTGAGGCTCAGAGACAGGTCCTAGTTCACTCAGGCTCCCTAGTGAGGAGCCAGTGATGGGCTTGGGGCTGACTTGGAGTCTCGGTTCAGTCCAGTTCTTCCAGCATTCCAGGAGGTGGGAGTGGGGGAGAAGGGGGAGGCTGCAGCTTTGTGGGTGGGCAGAAGGAAGCAGGCCTACCCAGTGGGCATGGCACCAATGGACCTGGAAAACGCCAAGTGCAGGTTTGGTGGGAGGTGGGACTCCTCTGCTTCCTCTCCTTTCCCTGCCCCCATCTCTCAGGCGCAGGCACAGGATGAGGGGTAGTGAGGTGGGAATCAGGGAGGAGACAGGTGTCCCTGACTCTCCAGCCTGGGCTCAGCTGTCCCATGGATCAATGATGTTAGCTTTCAGCTGTCACTCTGAGCACCGAGGGCTATAATGTAAGGGGTGAGCCTTGTACAAATCAGGGGGACTACTTGGCGAGGTCACTTCTCCCAAGATAACACGCAGGGTTTAGGGGTGCAGACTGATACTCTAGGCTACACCAGTCTTCCTTCTCACCTCTCCGCCCCACCCCCAGCAGTCCTAGGTGAGGGACCAGCACAGCCAGGCCTGAGTGGGTGGGTAGGTGGTGGCGCTGGTTCTGCCAAGAAGTGTCTGCCTCTGATTCGCGGCTGGTTTCCATGGCGACCAATTGATTGCCCCAGCTGCTGACTCAAGGAGAATGAGCAATGGGCCTTTCTCCCAAGCTGGGCCCAGCAGTGACACCTACACCTTGTCTCAGGACTAGGGACCTTAGGAAACAGAGAGGCTCCTCAGCTCAGCCCAGAAGCCACTGTTTGGCTCTTGCTGTGTGCACATAGGAGCTACCCTTGGTGCTGAGAGAGGGATCTAGCATGTATGAAGCACCTACTGTGTGCATATGAACTTTCCAGGGCTTGACTAGCCAAGTCCCAAGCCTGGGAGTTCAATACTAGGGTTAGGAGAGGGCAGTGCCAGCATGTACCCATGCTCTGGGGATGGGGAAGAGAGTCCCTGCTGAGGGAGGCTGGGCCAGAGCCATGGAGGAGTTGGGGACATGGCTCGGCTCAGAGGGTGACATGTTGATAGGGAGGAGGGATAGGTGAGGAGACACCATGCAGGGATCTGCCCTTGGACCACAGTCTGCACCTGCTTCCTGAGCCACCTTGTTCCCGACCCCACCTCCTGTCCTGGTCTAGACATGGGCTTCCAGGGCCCGGTGAACCCCTAGCCCTCTTGGCTACAGTGGTTCTACCTGGCTAAAGGAAAGGCTGGCATGGGAGTGGGAAGGGCTGTTCCCAGGACTCTGGTACGGGTGGTGCCCTCCTCCTCTTCCTGATTATGCTTGGCTCCCCATCCTTACCCCTGGGGCGAGGTTGAGAGGTCATTGCCCAGCCTTATCTCCTGAGGACCTCGATCCTGTGGCTCCTGCCTCAGTCCTGCCTTCCTCCTGAGCCAGAGTCCTGACTCCCGCCCTGCTTCCTCCATTCAGAGCCTCTGCCTGGTGTCTGGTTCCCAGATGGGCTCTATGGGCTCAGGACCTCATTGACATTCCAGCCACAGCAGCCTCAGTCCCAGACAGGCTGCCAGGAGGTGAAGGAAGGAAGGCCAAGAGGTTGGGCTGGGGGAGGGGCCCTGAGGGCTCTAGGTTGGCTGCCTGAGCCTCAGTCTGGGGTCCACATGGGACATGACAGGGCAGCCACTTCAGACCCCATTTCTATTTCCACCCCTCCACCGGCCAGAGATGAGCATCACCCCAGGAGGTGAGGCTCCGCCCTGAAGGTTAGGCCCCGCCCACTGGAGGCAAGGTCCTGCCCCCTGGATATGAGGCCTTGCTCCAGAGCCCACACTGGCAAGATTCACCTTCTCTCCCCACCCCGTTCTCCCCAGTCAGTGTTCCTGCTTACTGTCTTCTGCTGTGGCTGATCCTTGGGGACTGTGGAGTGGTTGGCCTTTGCTTCAGTTGTTTATGGGGCTTGGCCTCAAGCTGCCCCTTTGGGGACAGGCACAAACAGGAGGGGGACATGGAGAGAGTGATAAACATGGAGGGGACCAAAGCCGATTCACAGAGGGCTTGAAGCCTTCTGTGACAAGAAATGGGGAGCCTCTGAAGGGTGTTGGGGGGGCGGAGTAGGGAATCCTATCTGTATTAATTCTTTCCCTCGTGTTTTCCTTTCACAATTTTTTTCTGACAAGATCTTGCTATGTAGCCCAGGCTAGCTTTGAACTCACGGCAATCCTCAGCCTAACAGCGTGCTGGGATGAAGCGCATGCATGTACCCCCATGCCTGGCTTTCATTCATTGGGCATCTTGTTGAGTCTGGGCCATTCCTTTGCTGGGACTAGCGACTCTGAGATCTCAGTCACCATCCTGGTCTCCTGGGGTTCACAGCATCACCAGAGATGCTCGGGTATAGTCAGAGGGCACCAGTGCCCCGAGGTGCCGAGATAGCTTTGTATGCTAGGGTGGGAGAGATCTGGAGAGGTTTTCTTGAGTGGGGGTCGAGCAGAGGCCGTGGTTGCATGGGTGACTTTAACAGTGGCTTTGGTCTTTTGGAATTGATCTGTGGGAGGAATGTGGAAAGATTTGAAACCTTGGCCTAAGCGAAGCTTTGCAGTGCTATAAATACAGCTTCATGGACCATTTTGGTCAGAGTTGAGAGATCTAACTGCAGAGAGAACTGTGGACTGTGTAGAATTGGTTTATTGGGAGAAGAGAGAGCTTTGTCTGGACTGGGCTAGAGGCAGTTTGAGAGGCTTGTGTTCTGCCCATGTCCTAAAGACGTGAGCAGGGTTGAGTTTAAAAAAAAAAATCCCAGACTGCTATGAGAAGAAGGATGTGGCACAGAAAGAAACGAGAGTCAGGTTGGTGACTACAGCCTGCTTCAGCTGCAACTGCCTGAGAGATTAAATCCATTGAGATTGGGCCAGCTGTTCTACATTGGAACAAGAATGCTAACTCTTTGAATGCTGAAGGAGTGGCCTATAGAAACTATTATGGGCTGTGCTTGGTTTATGAGGGGAAGAAAGAGCTTTGTCCAGACTCGATTAGAGGTAGTTGTGTGAGAAGCTGGCTGTGCTGTTCCTGTATCCTGAGAACTTAAGCAAAGATAAATTTAAAAGTATTGGCAGAGGGGGCTGAAGAGATGTCTCAGTGGTTAAAGTGCTTGCCTGCAAAGCCCAATGATCTGGGTTCAATTCCCTGATACCCATGTAAAGCCAGATGCACAAAGTAGTGCATGCATCTAGAGTTCCTTTGCAGCAGCTAGAGGCCCTGGTGCACCCATTCTCTCTGTGTCTCTCTTCTCTCTCTCTCTCCTCTCTCTCTCTCCTTGCAAGTAGATATAAATGCTTTTAAAAAGTAATGGCAGAATGTAGAGTAGAAGAATATCATACAGGAAGAAATGAAAGATCAGGGCAGTCAGGAGACAGCAGCCTGCTTCAGCTGCAAGTCTTTGAGAGATGTCAACCATTGAGATTGGGACAGCTGTTCTGCATGGGGACAGGAGAAAAGCAGGGGGTCTGAATGCTGAAGTTTTCCCATTCTCCAAAGTCAGCTTTATCCCCCCCCATGGATAAATAAGTCAATTAATTAATTAATAGTCCACCTGGTACTAGGGGAATATAACAAATGCAGGAAAGAGTGGGTCATTGGATTTGCAACATGGTTATTTGAAGATGACCCCTAGGCCATGTGGAGCAGGGTCGCAGTCCCTGAACAGAGGCCATGGGGCCATGGCATGGATGAACCATGGGTTGAGACCCAAGATTTTTAAAATGCCAGGACTATGGGATGGTTACCAAGGAGAGCTGCCAGTTAGGCATGGATTGTTCTCCAGGTTGTGAGCAGCCCAGCTGGAGGGGTGGAATTGGGACTCCAGAGACTTCATTGCTGCTTATGGATGTTGGACTTAAAACTACAGGATTTAATGTTTTCCCTGTTTGTTTTAGATCTTGCATTGGTTTACTCTTTTCTTATACCCAATGCCATCTCTTTCAGTGTGAGTGTTTGATCTTTGCTATTAAGCATTTTTGGTTTTACAGGCTCACAGTTAAGAGACCTTGGACTATGGGGTTGTTTCAAGAGTGTTGGGGTTGATAAAAACTATCAGGACTTTTAAAGTTGAACTGAATGCATTGCATTTTATATCATAGGTGGTCATGAGTTTATTGGGGTTAGGGACAGAATGTGGTAGCTGAATCAGATTGCCCCCCCCCATGAATTCATGTGTTCTAAATGCTTGATCCACAGCTAGTGGAAATTTGGGAGGTGAAGCCTTGCTGGAGGAGGTGTGTTGTTGGGGGCAAGGTTAAGGTTGTTATAGCCAGCTTCCCTTGGTAGACTTCTGCTCACTCTTGCTGCTGTTTGCACCTGCTGTGGCAAAGGTGATGTCCAGTCTCTGCTCTACCATTGTTCTCCTGCCACCATGGAGCTTCCCCTCTAGACTCTGAGCAAAATGAAAACTTTCTTCCCATCAGCTGCTTTTGGTTGGGTCCTTTGTCCCAGAAACAAGAAGGTAATTACAACACCTGTATGCACAAGCACCCCCACACAAGCACACAGGTGTACATACTACACACACACACACACACACACACACACACACACACACA
>PVHP010047242.1:0-12815 GCA_004024765.1 Zapus hudsonius
AGTGCAAGCCTGTGGCTGGGCTTTTGTCCCCATACAAAATTATTAGATATAAGGAAGTTGAGTTAAAGAATTATAGTAAAATGTTTAAGGTCACACATACGCTAAGGTAAAAGCCTTAATTTTGAGATATTTGATGTAAAAAATTCATATGATTACCACTTCAGCTTTAAAGTCTGGTTTTTTTGGTTTACGGGACTAGCTTTGTGATCTTGATGTGTTTTATGAGGATAATGGGCTAGTGACTTACTAATTGTAAAGTATGCATATGTGCAGAGAATATGTAATTACTGAATGAAAAGTTATGAGTTCTTTTTGTTACCTTTTATTGTGTGTTGTTGTTTTAATAAAAAATAAAGAAAAGGAACAGGTCCGGGTTCGGCTGGAGTTTTCTCAGGGCTGCTTCTGTTCCCCAGAGCCTGTGGGAGAGGGGGGGGGACTGGGAAGAGGCTCTGATCAGGGAGGCAGGGCTGGCTGCTGTCCTGGGCCAGGTGTGTTGCAGGCCAGCTCACACTGGGGTGTGAGCCCGCTCCATATCTGGGGCACAGAGGTGACTTCGTTGAGGGAGGGAGCTGTAATGCTCAGAGCGGGGGCTCCGTGGGAGACCCGAAACAGGGCAACCATGGAGGCATGTCCGTGGGGGCCCACGGAAGTGCCACAGCTTTGTGTGTGTTCAGCTCTGGAAGCATGGCTTCCTAGGGGAAACACAGTTCCCCATGTGTTACAGCAGTCACGGACAAAGACCCAAGAAAAAGCATCCATGGCAAGAAGTCCTATGATAAGAAATCCCAATCACTCTTTATTATAGCAGTATCGTGGGTTAAATAGAAATTGAGGAGGAGGGAGGGAAAGAAATGGGCAACGAGGATTGGCAGAAATCAGTAACCTGTGAATACCTGCTTTGCATGTGGATGTGAGCTTGGGCGCGTATCAGATGGTGGGGGTAGAGGAAACTGCCACCTTCTAGGCACAGCTGGGGTGCCAACCTGGGTTTAGGTGGCATGCTTTTTGGGGAGTTGAGGGTGGAGATAGGGAAACGCCTACCTGGGTTAGCCACCAGGGTTTCTGACCTCATTCAACACCTTCTTAACCCTTTGTCCTCCGTGCCCTCCTTAAGCAATACCAATAGTGTGTGTATGTATGGATGTGTGTTTGTATGGTGTATATGTGTGGGCTCCTGTAAAGGTCAGAGGACAAGGTCATTCCTCATCTTCCAGCTGGTTTGAAACAGGGTCCCTCTTGTGTGTCACTGTGAATGTCACACTGGCAGGCCATGAGTTTTGGGAGTCTCCTGAGTCTAACCCCCACTGCTGTAGGTGTGCTGGGGTTACCTGAGCCTGGCTTTTGTGAGTTCTGGGGATCTGAACTTGGGTATCAGGCTTGCAGCAGGTGCTTTTAACCATTGAGCCATATCTCAGACCAGATATTTTTGTTGTTAACGAAACCCAGGATAATATAAGAGGCTATCTGCACTCTCTTTAATGGCACAATAATAGGGAGCAAATAGACATTGTAAGCATTTCCATATACGGTCAACTCATTCTTCCTGGCTACTACTAACTTCTCCCAAATTTTAGATTAATGTGGTTATAAAGACCAGGCTGCTGTCTTTTTTATTCTGGTTGTTTTCCTTCCTTCTTTCCTTCCTTCCTTCCTTCCTTCCTTCCTTCCTTCCTTCCTTCCTTCCTTCCTTCCTTCCTTCTTCCTTCCTTCCCTCCCTCTCTCCTTCCCTCCCTTCTTTTCTTTCTTCCTTTCCCTCTTTTTTGAGGCAGAATCTTGAAACATAGCTCTGATTGCCCTCAAACCTCACAACAAAACCCCTGCATCAGCCAGAATACAGACTTATTAAAATTTTCTTTTCCGGGCTGGAGAGATGGCTCAGCAATTAAAATTGCTTGCTTGAAAAGCCTGATGGCCTGGATTCAATTCTCTAGTACCACTTACAGCCAGATGCACAAAGTGGTGCATGTGTCTGGAGTTTGTTTACAGGTGGAAACAGGCCCTGACATGCTCATTATCATTCTCTCTCTCAAATAAAGAAATATATAAATATTTAATTTTTTTCTTTTCATAAGGTTATGTAAGATGCAAATGAGTATACAATTTAAGCTGCCTATGGAGTATTTCTGGTTTCAGAGCCCAGCTTCAGAAGAGTGGGTCTGAGGATACAAGTTAACAGAGAAGAGCATGAGTAATCATATATGTAATAGAGCCACAACAAAGAACATCTATCCGTCTGTGGATGAAAATGTCCCAATGCTCCTACAGGGTCACTTTTAGGGGAGGTGCTCCCAGATCAATTTCAGTGCATTTTAAGGATATCTTACATTTTCTAATTTTTTTAAAGAATAAAAGTATATTCCTTCCCAACCCAGAAAAATGCAATACATTTCATCCATGTTTTAAAATGACATATTCTTTTGAAAGCGGGCTGATGGATGTGAGGGTGAGAATATCCCCAAATGGAAACAATTTTATTTGTAAGGGAATTAGCTTTCCAATAGAAGCCAGGCATGTGTCTCTCTGATGCCATGGCAACCAGAGAGAAAATGCCAAGTCCCACAATGGTGTGGAAATGTGCCTAAGGAGGAGGCAACCTTGGACTTACTTGGTTCTCATTTCCCTGAGAACAGAAGGTCACATTGTGTTTTGCTAGCTCACTTCATCGCCTGCCAGCTCCGGTGTTTCTTAAAGAAAGAACAAACAGTAACATTAACAACGTTTTCTTTATGAAGTTTTGGACCTCCCCTCAAAACCTGTCCATTTTCTGTGGAAGTTTCTCTGCTTTTTTCTTCCCTTGACATCTCCAAACTTGCTTCTTTCTTTCTTTTTTTTGTTTTACTATGAAAATTTTCAACCTCATATTTTCCTATCAGGATTTCTCTTGATATGTTGAACTGACTCAAAGATACAGGGCTGGATGGGTATTTCCCTGAGGTCATTCTTTCCTGCTTTCTCTTTCTTATGAATGTGTTTTCTCAAGCCTTACACTTCAATATTTCTCCATCTGAGTACTAACCAGTACTCCCTCGACCCTGCTTAGCTTCAGAGATCAGATGGGTCGGGTGTGTTCAAGGTGTAATGGCCAGACAAATCTCATTGTTTCTGTTGTTTTCTTATGGCTTGGGCACTGACACATTTTTTTTTTCTTTTGGAGATTTTTTTTTTTGAGGTAGAGTATATATTTAGCCCAGGCTGAACTGGAACTGGAACCCCATATCTTAGGGGTGTCCTGGAACTGACACCCCATAGCTTAGGGGTGTCCTTGACCTCACAGCAATCCTCCTACCTCAGCCTCCTGAGTGCTGGGATTATGAGTGAGCCATCATGCCTTACTTTAAGTTTGTTTGTATCCTAATTAGAGATTGTTGAGAGCCCTCATTTTGGCGATAACAATTCAAACCTCACGATTACAGAGGGCTCTAAGGCCCTTTGTGTTCAGTAGGTCTTGATTGATGCAGAATTGGTGTTCTCACATGTCAGCTTCAGGATAGTGAAGATAGCTGATGTTGGCTGCTGGAGTTTGCTTTAAGATTCTGCATGTTTGGACTTAATGGCTTTGGTCAGCTAAGAAGCCACCAGCAAGCTGAGCAAGTGGCCCTTGCAGCTCCATGCCTCCAACTTGTACAAACACTGCTTTTCAACTAACACAAAAGGGATTGGAGTGGAGGGACTTCAGGACAACTAGACAGGTCACTTTGCAGACTTGCCTCCATTTGGCTGCTGGTCGTTCAGTCCTCAGAGTGGAGGGGGCTGGGCGACAGTGCCAGGCTGTGCCCCTCTATGACCCTCTGGTATCAGGAGCTGCAGGAGAGCCGGGCAGCTTCCTGACCTCCAACCAGTGTGGGAGGCTGGTCATTCCGGGAAACTGGTGGTGATAGTGTCATTTCTGGGAGTGTGATTCACTCTAGAAGAATGCAGAGTTTCCAGCCACGAGAAAGCTGAGTGGAGAAGGGAGAGCTCATCTCTCTCACTGCTTTATGAACAGGTTTCTAGCCGCTGCTCTGAATTGATGGGAGGATCGCCAGTAGAAAGCTTCTGGATTTCTTTAGCAATCTTTTCTTTTTCGGTTTGGATAATATTACTGGATGCCAGACAATGTAATGTTACTTCTATTTTAATATTTTTTTCTGTGTATAATTTGAAATAGCTTTTAAAAAATTATTTTATCATTAAAAAAGTTTTATTAAGTAGAAACTTTGTATGGACAAATCATCTATTGGTACCACCATTTCTCTCCTCCCTGGCTCCATTCCACTGAGGGCCCTCCTCAGTGGGACTGCTGGTATTCACCATGACATTGTGGGTTATGAGTTGTGAGAGCAGCAGTCAGTGTGTGTGGGGGAGTGGGCAATGTTTCTGGATAGTCTCACCCACCTTGGCTCTTACCATCTTTCCACCCCCTTTTGTGCAAAATTCCCTGAGCTGTGGTGGGTGTGTTTTATGTCTACTGTAGTGTGTGCTCTTAGCAGCTTCTGGATTTTTGCTCTGGAATGTTTTGAGTATCCTCAGTGTCTGTCTCCATCACCCTGGCTCTCTGGAAGCAGCACTCTTGCTCATCTGTCCACTTCCTCTGTGGTTTCACTTGGGCCCAGGCTGCTGTGTTAGGGGTGTTTCATCTCCTGCCAGGGAGTCACCTATTATTTCTGGTCTTGTTGGTGGAATTGGGTTTTCCTTGATTATCACTTCCTTCTGAAAAAGAAAAACAGATTCTTCAACTGAAGTTCATGATTTCGCAGTGCCTGATAATACCTCCACATAATGGGAGGAAAAGATGATGACATTGAAACAAAACAGAGACTAATTGAGAGGGGGAAGAGATATGGGGGAGTGTGGGGAGGAATCATATGGCTTATGGTTTATAGTTATGGAAGCTATCAATAAAAAGTTAAAAATTTTCATTATAATGAAAGAGTGGTTTGGTCAGCTAACTAAATATTAAATTCACTAGCATAGTCTTTCCTTTCTTTTCTTCATTTCTTTTGCAATCGTGTGTGTGTGTGTGTGTGTGTGTGTGTGGTACTTGTGGGTTGCGTGATATGTGTGTGTGTAAGTAGAGTGTAGTGTACGCATGCATGTTTGCAGATAGGTGCATGGGTGCAGAGGCAGAGGAGAATGTGAGGAGTCCTCTACTGCTCTTCTGTGTTCTCTCCTTGAGCAGGAGTCCTCCACCAAACCTGGAGCAGCTGTTTTCAGTCAGTATAGCTGATCCAGTGAGCGCCACAATTCTCCTGTGTGTTTCCCACAGGACTGGGGTTACAGGCCCTCAGGTTCTCAGGCTTGCAAAGCAAGTGGGGTTACTCACTGATCCATTTCCCAGACCGATTTTCTACCTTCCTTTAAAAAAATGTTATTTATTTATTATCTATTTATTTAGAGAGAGGAGAGAATGGGCACACCAGGGCCTCCAGCCACTGAAAACAATCTCCAGACACATAGGCCACTCTATGCATCTGGTTTTACTTGGGTAATGGGGAATCAGACTCAGGTTAGGCTTTGCAGGCAAGTTCCTTAATTGCTGAGTCATCTCTCCAGCCCTTTTCTACCTTTTTGATAGATTTTCTTATACGCTGTTCTTGAAAAGTAGGGCTATTTTACTTTTTAAGCTTACTGTTTGAATATTAATTTATTTTAATATTTAGTAGTAGGATACCCTTTTTAAAATAATGTTTTGTGTCAGACATCAAGTATGGTCCAGAACTCATGTGTGCAAAACAAAGTTTGACCTTATTTTCCCACCTAGAACATGTGATTTCGATGGTATGTCCACCAGGAGTTGAAAACATAAATTTCATTGGTTAGAACCTCTTTCTTTCTGATTTCTAAATTTGGAGGGAAGAGGTGAGGTTCAGTGGAGGTAGATCCTGCTCTGAATTTGTGGGTATCTGTGGGGCCTCTGAATGTCCACATGCGTCCTGGTTGCTGGTCTACATATATTGCTGTGTCCCCTTGCCATCCTCACTCTTGGACCTTTCATGTCTCCAGGTCCCTCTGTTACTCGGAAGCACCTCTGGAATAGACAGGACACATTTGCCTCACTCTCTCTTTATCAGGACACAGCATTGTCCATCTCTTTTCCACTGTTGCTTTGCTGGGTTGGCACCACAAGCTCCTCAAGTCCTGCTGTTTGTGCATGGTGTCTCTCCTGCCCCTGAAGAGCGAAGGCACGTGTGCTCTTCAGTCTAAACGCACATCCATGACTTCCACAGGGACTCAATATGGGAAGAGCAGAGTGCTTTTCTTCTGAGAGGCAGCCATTGCTGCTTTCTGATCTTCAACTTTTCTTCCCCAACCAACTCTA
The DNA here is from genome assembly GCA_004024765.1 of Zapus hudsonius. Lineage (NCBI taxonomy): Eukaryota > Metazoa > Chordata > Mammalia > Rodentia > Dipodidae > Zapus > Zapus hudsonius. The sequence goes on from PVHP010047242.1 coordinate 6,299, forward strand.
TGAAGGTTTATTTGGTCCATGCTTTGGGGTGGAAGAGAATGGATTCCCTTCTTCCTGGGTTTATGTGTGTATGGGTGAGCACGTGCCACAGCCCCTTAAGGAGGTCAGTGGACAGCCTTAGGGTGCTGGTCCTTACTTTCCACCTTGAGATAGGGTTCCTCTTGTTATTTTGCTCCTGCGGATGCCAGTATAGTTGACCCTTAAATTTCAGGTTTTGCCTCCCATTGCTGTAGGTGTGTTGGGATTGCAAACACATGGGTTCTGGGGATCTGAACTCTAGTTATTAAGCTTTTAACTACTAAGCTACCTCCCCAGACTCTCTTTTTTTCCTTTTTTAAAAATTGGGTTATATATTGTGATGGTTTTGAGTAAATGTCCCCCAATTGAATTTATTATAATTGTGTTTATTAAATTGTTAATTGTCTCCAGGCTTCTGGCTGGAGGAAGTGTCACTTTGGCCTAGCCTCCTGGGGACTGCCCTCTCTAAATTGGATGCAAAATACTAGGGATAGATATGCAAAAGAAAAGCTGGAATCCCAGGTCTGGCAGTTCTGCATTTTGTGAATTAAAGTGTTACAGTTGCTGGTTGGCTTTGGAGGTGCTGGGCCTCTCTCTGTCTCTGCTTGGATCTGTGAAAGGGGGCCAGCCTTTTTCCTTAACTTCCCCTGGATCTGTTAATTTCAATAAATACTTTCCTCCCAAAAATTGTGCCTGGTTTGGAGATTCATCCCAGCGACGTGTGACTGACTACAACATATATATTTATGATGTGTGTGGTGTGTATGTATCTCTGTATATGTGTGGGTGCACATGTGTGTGCATGTGTATGAAGGCCAGAGGTTGTCCCTGAGCACCTTATTCTTTGTGTTGGCATTTCTTGCTGAACCTAGAGCTCATCAATTTGGTTAGAGTAGCTAGCCAATGAGCTGCAGGGATTCTCTCTCTCTGCCTCCCTAGCACTTGGATTCTAGATCCAGGTCATCCTGCTCAGCACTTACGTAGGTACTGGGGATCTGGACATGGGTCCTCATACTGTGTGACCAGCACTTTATCCACTGAACCATCTCCTCAGTCCAAGAGAGTGGATTTCTGAGGAGAGAAGCCCTCATTCTGTTTTGCTGGAGTTTGCAAATATTGCTGTGACACTAAAAATCTAAAAATCTCAACGCAAAACATCATCGTTCATATTTTGATTTTCAAGAGCTTTAATGGAGTCAAATGCTGATACCTTCTCAGCCCTTTGAGTTTTCCTAAATTTAAGTGAATCAGCCAATGGTTTGTCAACAAACACAGATTATGTACCATGTACCATGATATTAGCTTACTCTTAGGAAACAAAAGAGAGGCTAGCCATACAGTATAGATGCACATGTGAGTGAAGGCACTCACCAGCAAGCAGCACCAGAAGCCAGGTGGGAGAAAGGGGCTCTTTTCTCTCAGAGTTTCCTTACATAAATCCCCCCTTTGAGAGGGCTTCCCACTCTGGGAGAAGGGCTCACTCTGGGGATGGGACTTCTTCCTTCCTAGAAGCAACCTCAGAGGATGTCTGTGGATTCCTAACCTGATCAAGTTGACCACAGAACTTAACCATCACAGTTACAGTAACACAGCTCATGAGTTGGCCTTCTCAACATCTCATCCATCACCTTCTTAGTGCCTCTTTATAAAGCTTAAGGAACAGGGTTGCCTGGATTCCCTTGAAGCTGGTGCCATGCATGACTTATTGCCCACTCAGATGCATTTGATCAAGCCTTGATTTTGAGCCTACGGCAAAAGGCTGTCATTTCCTATCAGAGTACAATGGGTTTGTATGATGTTGACTTAGCTAACCTGGACTATATTTCAGAATTCTTTTCCTTGCACAATTCCAAGCTTGATTATAAGAACTTGCATGAAGTTTGGAGGGTGGAGATGAAGCAGTAACCATGTTATTTTCACCCTCAGAGGAAATAAATAAATAAATAAATAAAGCTATGCGTTATTGTAGCTTGTGAATGGTGTTTTGCTGGTTTGCTTTATTGTCATGGGACAGTAACCCAGTCCATGACTTTTTTGAGCATTTCCAATTACTGGGATAGTATTTTGCATTACCAAGGGTGACAGTTTCTCCTGTAGAAACCCACATCATTGAAGCTGAGGGTCTGGGAACAGTGAGAGACCAATGTAGCTCCCCGTTCTCGTTGGCTTGTTTTTTGCAAGCCCCACTCTGTCCTTGTGTCACATGGTCATCCCTCCCCCAGTTCCTGTCCTGCTGCTCTCAGGCCCTAAGCCCATTCTGTGAGTGTGTGTGTTCCCGTGGTGTGATATACACATGTGTTTATGCCTTTGTGGTGCCCTGTGTACTCACCTGTGTTGGCAGGAAGAGAATGATGGTGTCTCACTCCATCACCCTTCCACTTGTTCCTACTTGAGCTGGAGTCTCTAACTGATCCTGGAGTTTGCTATTTTGTGAGGAGCCCTGGTGACACCCTGGTTTCTGCTCTCCTATGGGAGTGGGGTTACAGAAATATGTGGCCATGCCCAGCTGTTTCTACTGTTCCTGAGCATCAAACTCAAGTGCTTTCTGAGGCCTCCCCAGGCCCTCCTGCATGCATAGGAAGTGCTCTTAACCATTGAGCCTTCTCTCCACTCCTAAGTCACATTTGATATCATTTCTAGTGACTCCTTTCTCTGATTCACATGAAATGACTCCAGAGGCAGTGTTGTCCTGTGGTCAGAGTTTCTTGCATTAGTAGTTTCCTGTAGAGGCACAGGCAGAGAGGTGCTGAGTGTTGGTGCTTTCTGAAAACCTATAATCTTCTGAGTTTCAATCATTTTGTGGGTCTTGATACCTACTGATAAATTTTTTTATTCTTTTACTCACCTGATAATTTTATTACCTGAACTTCATCCATGCAAAATCACATGGCCCACACTACCCCAGAATTAAACAGAGAAGGTAGTTCTGGGAATTACAACTCAAGTTTGTCTAAGTTAACAGAGAACAACTTTAGCTGAATGTTACTGATGAAGATATCACCACTACTAGCCAGGCGTGGTGGCGCACGCCTTTAATCCTAGCACTCAGGAGGCAGAGGTAGGAGGCTCACCATGAGTTCAAGGCCACCCTGAGACTACATAGTGAATTCCAGGTCAGCCTGGGCTAGAGTGAGACCCTACCTTGAAAAACCAAAACCAAAAACAAACAAACAAAAAAGATATCACCACTACTAATTTAGTGATGATTTCTGTCTCCTATTATCAGTTACTTTTCTAGTCACTGTGACATAATATTTTACTGAAGCAACTTTAGGGAAGGACTTATTTTGGATCACAGTTTCAGAGGCTCACAGTCCATCATGGCGGGATAGAGGGAAGTGGAGTGACTTGGTCTGTAGTGGTGGGAGCTTGCAACAATCCTTTTACACAAGGTGACTAAACAGGAAGCAGAGAGGGCAGGAATGAACCGGAACTGGCTTACCTTCCATGCCCCACAAGGTTCCATAGCCTTCCACACAGCACCAAGAGCTGGAGATAGAGCATTTGGAACATGAGCCCATGGAGAATAGTTCAGGTTCAAACCATAACAGAGCATATGGCCTAGCAAGAGAGGCTGCAAGTGTGGTGTGATCTTTTTCCTTCCATTGAAAAGATTTTCTCTGATTCTCTTCCCAGTTCCCAGGAAGGAAGCAGTAGTGTTTTCCCCTCATTACATCAAAGGAAGCTGTACAGAGGGCATCTTGCTGAAATGCATGTGTGGTTTGGGGTGAGAGCTGACGTCTGCCTTGCTGCATGTTTACACCAGGGTTTTGTTCTCAGAGAGGCAGCTGCTTTGATTTTGGGTTGGGAGAATGTGCTGAGTATTTTCCTTCACCTTTTTTTTTTTTTTTGTTGTCGTTATTGTTGTTGATTTTTCCAGGTAGGGTCTCACTCAAGCTCAGGCTGACCTTGAACTCACAATGATCCTCCTACCTCTAAGGAAATACATCTATTTATTTGTTTTTTTTATTTGCAAGCAGAGAAAGAGAGAGAGAGAGAGAGAGAGAGAGAGAGAGAGAGAGAGGTGGGAGGGAGTGAAATAGGTGTGTAAGGCTTCTTGCCACTGCAAACAAACTCTAGGCGCATGCTCTACTTTGTGCATCTGGCTTTACATGGGTACTTGGAGTCAAACTCAGGTCATCAGGCTTTGCAAGCAAGCACTTTTAACCACTGAGCCATCTCTCCAGCCCCTTTTTGTATTTTTTAATGAGAGTGTGTGTATGTGTACATATCTGTGTGTACATATGGAGGCCAGAGGAGTCCCTCTGTCTCCCTCAAGAACATCATCTATCTCCTTTGTGACCGGGTCTCTCAGTGGCTGGAGCTTTCCAATGAGGCCAGACAGGATCCTCCTGTCTCCAAGTCCCCAGTTCTGGGTTTACAGGCATGTCCAGCATTGTGTATGAGTACTAGGTTTGAACTCAGATCCCCATGCTTGTGAAGCAAGCACTTTACAGACTGAGCTATCTATTTAGTATTTGGGAAGTATTTTCTTACTAGAAATGACAGTTAAAGAAAAATACCTGGTTTAGAATTTTTTAGAAAAGAAGGAAGAACAAACCACTAGACAGAAGAAAATCTGTAAAAAAAAAGTATGGCACTACATATATGTAAATAAATGTAGTTTTCCTATCATGGGAAGTCAAAACTATGGTCTGCCTTTTATTTGTGGTGCATTCTTGCCTTTCTGAATGTAGCTGAATATTATCATTATAGGAGTATTATGCTGGAGATTAAAAATTCGAAGCACAGTTGAAATTTTATACCACTGTACTGAAGTTACCACCACTGCAAACTTCTAAAAGGGATGATAACATTTTACACTTAACATTTTTCATCTGGGAGGATTTCAGAATTGTATTCCATTTGTAAATAGCACTATGACCAGACCTCCATTTATGACACTGGTATTCTACCTACTGTGCTAACGAGGCACCTCAGACCTCCATTTATATATTTAGTTAGATACAAATTGTTCTTTTCCTTGTTTTACATCGTCTAGAAGCACTAGCATATCGATAATAATCATCTTAATATTAATGTTCTGATGATAAGGAAAACAAGTAGAACATTCTCAGGTTCCAGGGATCGGAGCTCATGTTAGTCTCTACACCTTTCTCATGATCCTCTGAAACTTCCTGAATGCCTAATCCTGGTCGTCATTATTCCAGAACCCAAACGGTCGTCTTGCCCTCACAAAAATAAAGCAGTAGTCAGGAAGCTGATGTCACCAACTCAGGAATAGGTGGGGCTGGCTCACGGATAAGGTTTCCCTCTGAGAAGGAGCAGTTGTTAGCAGCTTTGAGGTCTCTTAGAATACCGTTTCAGGAGGAGAAATTTAGATCCAACAGATGGAGGACTTATGTCTTAGGCCTGTGATACACAGGTGACCATTATGCATTTCCTCTTGTCCACACTCCCAGAGACTAACACTATGGTATATTTTCTTTACAGAGAAGGAAATTCAAGCTCAGAGAGATCAAGAATGAGCTGGAGGTTGCATATAGAAAAACCACAAAGCTGGCCTGATGGTACATACCTGTAATCCCATCACTCAGGAGCCTGAGACAGGAGAGGATTGAGAGTGAGAGGGCAGCCTGGGATGTATCAAGAGACCCTGCCTCAAAACAAATAAGGAACAATGAAAAAGCCCATCATGGAGTCAGATTCGTAGCATTCATAGTGTGTGTACCACACACTACTTCTACTGAGAGAGGATGGAAGCATTGTCAGGCCATATCAACTGTACAGCATCAGATTTTAAACATAGTTTATGGGTTTGTGGATTTAAGATAGTGCATTTATATCAACATCTGATTTTCTGCAGTTATACAAAAATCCAGACTCACTTGTTGTCATGGTTTGATCCAGGTGTCCCCCACAAACAAATGAATGTGTTCTGATAGATCGATCCTCAGCTGATGGCAATTTGGGAATTAGAACCTCATTAGAGTGTTGTTGGGGGTGGGCTTATGGGGGTTATAAGCCAGCTTCCCTTTCCAGTATTTGGCACACCTTCCTGCCGCTGTTTGCAGTGCTGTGGCAGAGGTGATGTCCAGCCCTCTGCTCGTGCCATCGTTTTCCCTGCCAGAATGGAGTCTCCCCTCGAGTCCGTAAGCCAAATAAACCCATTCCTCTACAAGCCACTTTTGTTTGGGTTCTTTCTGTGCAGCAACTAGAAAGCTGACTGCAACACTTGTGGATTAATGGGATAAGCACAACAAATCAACTGACTTTAAAATCATATCGACTCTTTTGTCTCTTAAAGATTTCTCTGTTTGTTTTTTTATTTATTCAGAGGCAGGGTTGTGCTATATAGCCCTGGCTGGCCTGGCACTTACTGGGTAGCTCAGGCAGGCCTCTAGTTTGGTAATCTTCCTGCCTCCGCCTCCTGAGTGTCACCAGGTTCAGATCTATTTTAAAGTAATAAGAACTGTAAGAAATGTAAAATAATACATTTCTTAATCTGGTCCAAATCCTTCACATTGATTTCTGTTTC
>PVHP010047243.1:0-12862 GCA_004024765.1 Zapus hudsonius
CTCTGTCTGTGTTGTAGCTGGAGAAAATCATCTCCCAATTTGAAGGGGGTCTATTGACTTTGAGGACGATGTTTTTGTCTGTACAGAAGCTTTTGAGTCTGATCAGGTCCCATTGGTTAAGTGACCGTTGCACTTCCTGGGCTACTGGAGATTTACTCAGGAAGTTGTTCCCTATTCCTATCTCATGTAGGGTTCCTCCGACTTTTTCTTTCAGGGTGTTCAGGGTTACAGGGTTGATATTGAGGTCTTTGATCCATTTGGAGTTGATCTGTGTGCATGGTGAAAGCAGTGGGTCTATTTTCATTTTTTTACATGTGTTTATCCAATTTGTCCAGCACCATTTGTTGAAGATGCTATCTTTGGCCCAGCATACATTGTTGGCACCCTTGTCGAAGACTTTATGATTGCCATTCTGACAGGGGTGAGGTGGTATCTCATTGTGGTTTTGATTTGCATTTCCCTGATGCTTAAGGATGCTGAGCACTTTCTTAGATGGGACAACGCCATTTGTGTTTCCTCCTCTGTGAATTCGCTGTTGAGATCAGTGCCCCATTTTGTGAGGGGGCTGTTTGAGATTTTATTATGTATTTTTTTGAGTTCTCTATAAAATCTGGAGATTAGGCCTTTGTCTGAGATATAGCTGATAAAGATCCTCTCCCAGTTTGATGGGGGTCTATTGGCTCTGAGAATGGTTTGTTTGTCTGTACAGAAGCTTTTAAGTCTGATCAGTTCCCATTGGTTAAGTGATTGTTGCATTTCCTGGGCTGCTGGAGATTTGCTCAGGAAATTTTCCCCTAGTCCTATTTCATACAGAGCTCCTCCTATTTTTTCTTCCAGGGTGTTCAGGGTTACCGGATTTATATTAAGGTCTCTGATCCATTTGGAGTTGATTTTTGTGCATGGTGAAAGGAGTGGGTCTATTTTCATTTTTTTGCACGTGTTTATCCAATTCATCCAGCACCATTTGTTGAAGATGCTATCTTTGGCCCAGCATGCATTGTTGACCCCCTTGTCAAAGACCAAATAACTGAAGTTACTTCCATTTAAAGCTGGGTCTTCAATTCTGTTCCATTGATATGTCTTTCTGTTTTTATGCCAATACCATGCTGTTTTGTTACTATGGCTTTGTAGTATGTTTTGAAGTCAGGGATGGTGATACCTCCTGAGTAGGATTTTTTACTTAGAATAGTTTTGGCTATCTGAGGTCTTTTGCCCTTCCAAATAAATTTAGAGATTATTTTTTCTATGTCTGTGAAGAAAGAGGTAGGGATTTTTATTGGCATGGCATTGAATCTGTAAATCGCTTTTGGCAGGATTGCCATTTTTACTATATTGATTCTCCCTAATCATGAGCATGTAATATCTTTCCATCTTCTCATGTCTTCCTCTATTTCCTTCTTGAGTGTTTCAATATTTTCCTTATATAAGTCCTTTACAACCTTGGCTAGTGATATTCCAAGGTATTTGATTTTCTTTAGGGCTATAGAAAATGGGACAGTCTCTCTGATGTCTTTTTCTGTCTGCTTGTCTTCTGCATATAGAAAAGCTACTGTTTTTTTGTGTGTTAATTTTGTATCCTGCCACATTGCTGAAGACATTCATCACCTTCAAGAGGTTACTGATACTATTCTTTGGGTCTGATATATAAAGGATCATGTCATCTGCAAAGAGGGATAGTTTAATTTCTTCCTTTCCGATTTGTATCCCTTTTTTGCCCTTCTCCTGTCTTATCGCTTGGGCTAGAGCTTCAAGTACTATGTTAAAGAGCAGTGGTGAGAGTAGACACCCTGTCTTGTTCCTGAATTGAGTGGGAACTCCTTGAGTCGTTCCCCATTGAGAACGATTTGTGCTTTAGGAGTTTTGTAAGTTGTCTTTATTAAGTTGAGGTATAGGCCATCTATGCCTATTCTTTCCAGAGCTTTGAACATGAAGTGGTGTTGAATTTTGTCAAAGGCCTTCTCCGCATCTATTGAGATAACCATGTGGTGTTTGTGCTTGAGCCAATTAATGTGGTGGATTACATTTATTGACTTGCGTATGTTGAACCATTCCTGCATCTCTGGGATAAAGCCAACTTGGTCAGGATGGATAATATTTTTGATGTAGTGTTATATCTGGTTTGCTAGGACTTTGTTCAGGATTTTTGCATCTAAGTTCATCAGAGATATGGGTCTGTAGTTCTCTTCTCTTGTTGCATCCTTGCCTGGTTTGGGGATTAGGGCAATGGTAGCTTCATAGAAGGTGTTTGGAAGCCTTCCCTCTTTTTGAATGCTTCTAACAGGCTTCAGAAAGAGTGGTTTCAGCTCTATGATGAAGCCTTGCTAGAATTCAGCTGAGAAACCATCTGGTCCTGGGCTTTTCCTTTTGGGAAGGTTTTTGATTACATCTTCAATCACTGTGGATGTAATAGGTTTGTTTAGTGTTTTTATCTGCTCTGGGTTAAGCTTTGGTAGTTAGTAGGTGTCCAGAAACTTGTCCATTTCTTCCAGGTTCTCTAATTTTGTGGAGTAGAGGTTTTGGTAGTATGACCTGATGATATTTCCAATGTCTTCAGGATCTGTTGTGATCTCACCATTGTCCTTTCTGGTTTTGTTGATTTGGGCTTTCTCATTTCTTCGTTTGATTAGATTGGCCAGGGGTTTGTCAATCTTATTAACTTTTTCACAGAACCAAATCTTTGATTTATCTATTTTTTAAATTGTTTTCTTTATTTCCATATCATTAATTTCAGCTCTGATTTTAATTATTTCCTTTCTTCTTGAGCTCCTCGGGTTAGCTCTTTCCGTCTGTTCCAATGATCTTAGGTGGGTGGTTAGGCGATTGATTTGAGACCTCTCTGTCTTTGATATGAAGGCATTTAGCGCAATGAACTTTCTCCTCAGGACTGCCTTTATTGTGTCCCACAAGTTCTGATAAGATGTGTTATCATCATCATTTATTACTAGGAAATTCTGAATTTCCTGTTTTATTTCTTGGATGACCCAGTCATTTTTTAGGAGTGAATTATTCAGGCACCAGTACTTTTGTGTTTTCTGGATCCTGTTCCATTGTTAATTTCTACCTTTAATGCACTGTGGTCTGATATGATGCAAGGAACTACATCAATCTTCCTGAAATTATTTAGGGAAGATTTGTGACCTAAAGTGTGATCCATTTTAGAAAAAGTCCCATGCACTGCTGAGAAGAATGTATATTCTGTGTTTTTGGGGTAGAATATTCTGTAAATATCTAGAATCCCCATCTGTTCATTGGTGTTATTGAGCTCTGTTATGTCCCTGCTGATCTTCTGTTTGGTTGAACTGTCTAGAGCTGATAGAGATGTATTAAAGTCTCCTACTATGATGGAATTAGAGTCTATTTCTGCTTTATTTTTTAGTAGGGTTTCCTTTATGAACTTTGTTGCACCCAAATTTGGTGCATATATGTTAATGATGGTGATATCTTCATGCTGGATCATTCCTTTGATGAGTAAGAAGTGACCATCATTATCCTTTTTAATTGATTTTGGTGTAAAGTCTATTTTGTCATAGATTAATGTAGCCAAACCTGCTTGCTTTTTACTTCCACATGCCTGATAAACTGTTTTCCATCCTTTTACTCTAAGAAGATTGCTGTCTTTAGAAGTAAAGTGCGTTTCCTGAAGGCAGAAGATGGAAGGGTCCATTTTTCTGATCCACCCTGCAAGTCTGTGTCTTTTTATAGGGGAGTTAAGCCCATTTGTATCCAGTGATATAACTGTTAGGTTTGCTTTAAGCCCTGCCATGATGAAGGGTTAATGGGGGTTGTTGTCTGTGCTGCTATTATTAGAGCACTGACTGTGATTGTCGTGTCTGATCTCTGGTAGTCTTCTGAGGTAGATTTCTTGTTTCTTCTGAGTGGGATATCTCTTGTACAATCTTCTGAAATTTTGGCTTTGTTTTCAAATAGTTGTAGAGCTGGTTTACTTCATGGAACACTTTCACTTCTCCATCTATTGTGAGGGATAACTTTGCTGGGTACAGTAGTCTAGGTTGAAAGCCATACCTCTTTAGGCCCTGAATAGCATTATTCCAAGCCCTTCTGGCTTTCATGGTTTCTAATGAGAAGTCTGAGGTAAGTCTGATGGCTTTTCCTTTATAAGTTATGGTTTGCTTCTCTCTAGCAGCTTTGAGTATTTTCTCTTTGCTTTCTATGTTAGGCATCTTAATTAAAATGTGTCTAGGAGAATTCTTCTTCATTTCCTGTCTTTTTGGATTCCTCTGAGCCCCTTGAAAGTTGAGTGGACTTTCTCTTGTTAGATAGGGAAAGTTTTCTTTAATAAATCTGTTGAAAATATTTCCTATGCCCTTAGCCTGGGCTTCTTCTCCCTCTGGATTCCCCATGATTCTAATAATGGGCCTCTTTATGGTGTCCCATAGGGCCCTCAAATTTTGCTCATTTGATTTCTTGAATTTATTGAAACCTATGATATACTTATTAATTCCTTCTGTCTTGTCCTCAATGTCTGAGAGTCTGTCTTCCAGATTGTCAACTCTGGGACTGATTGATTCAAGGGAGGTTTTTTACAACTCCATTTCATTTTTGGTTTCTGCTATAATTTTGTTTATAGTCTCCAATTCTTTGGTGAGATCCAATTTCCAGTCTATTTTTGTTTTTTCTTGGGATTCCTGAAAATCATCTATTTCTACTTCCTTGCCACTTTCCTGTTCCATAATGGGAGTATGGGCCCTGAGTTGGGGAGTTCTGTCTTTGATTTCTGTGGGTTTTTTCCATTGGTTTCTTCCCATGTCCAGGTAGGGGAGTGGGACTCAGGCACTCTGGGGAGTTCTCTTCAGCCCGCTTTGCAGTGTCCTCCCTTCAGTGGCACACAGTCCCTGGTGCCGGCCAAAGTCACCTGTGCCCTCCTGGTAGTGGCAAGTTGTCCCTGACTAAACTGACCTTTGCCCTCCTAGCCATGGCAGCGGTTCCCAGGTATCTGCCAGAGGCCTGGCCCCACCCACAGCTGCGGTCCCTAGTGGGCTTCTGGAAGTGAGCTAGGTCAGTTTGCCCTAGAAGCGCGTCTGCCTGTGTGTGTGGGGGGGGGTTTGCGGAGAGAAGTGTGCCCCGCTGGAGGGAGGGGGCCCTCCAGGAGGGAGAGGTGCTCAGCTGGCAAGGGCTTGGGAAGCTCCTCTGAGGAGACAATGGCGATCTTGGGAACTTGGGTTGGGGGAAGGGCGGCTCTCTGTTCCTCTGCGGAGCAGAAAGCCGCTGGGGAACCCTGTCCAGGCTGGTGCCGGAGCTGGGGAGAGGGTAGGCTTGGGTTCAGGGCCAGCTGGGATCCAGGGTTTGGATCCCAGCTGGAAAAATCAAACCTTTATGGAGAGAGTCCTGGCGAGACTGCTAGTCGTCTGCCATCATGCACCACCCTCTCTGCAATACAATTCTTGTGTGCTTTGGGAATCTCAGAGAGCAAGCCATCGCTGCTCAGAGCACCACTCGCTTGAGAGTAGACCACTTCGCTTGCCTTTGGATGAGCAAAATGTAGTGAATTCACACACTGGAATATTCTTCTGGTCTCAGGGGAAGGAGATCCTGATGTTCATTACCACATAGATGAGCCTTGAGGACATTATGCACAGTGAAGTAAGCTGGTCATAAAATACAAATGCTGAATGGTTCCACATACATGCAGTACTTAGAATAGACAAGTTTATAGAGATGGTTGCCAGGGACTGAAGGAGGAAGAAGAGAGGGCTGTTTCTTGGGTGTAAAGTTTCAGTTTTACAAAATGAAGAGTTTTAGAGGTGGATGGTGGTGATGATTTCACATAACAAATGTACTCAATATCATTGAACTGTATACATTTTCTGTTATATATTTTTATCCTAATAATCATTAAAAATCTTAGACAAAGGAAGCTGCTTGGGGAGAAAAACCCTCAATAGCTTAATCAGCTGTGGATCCTGTGTGTTCCACAATCAACCAGACAGGCCAGATGTGCCCACTGGTGCAATAATGACGTGAATGTTATGGGAGTAAGTAACCAACTGCGTTTTAACTGGATTTGAGGAAATTCATGCCTGTTATGGAAAGCTGCCCAAAAGTCCAGGGAGAGGGATACAGGCTGTAGGGGAGAACCTGTAAAGCTGCCCAAAAGCCTATTCCACAGTAAATAACCTTCTATGCAGGACCATGCAGGCAACCTTATTTAACTCAGTGAGTTAGAACAAAAAGAGGAAAGTAAAACGAGGCTTAATGGGGAAAAATAAGAGTGTTAGTAGGAGAAGGAGGAGCCTAAGAGAGGATTATTAGGGTAAATAATATCAAAATACATTATATACATGTGTGAAAATGTAAAAAATGGAAAATATAAAATATTGTTTACAAATTCAAAAGATTTTTGAATTAAGGGAAACAAAAGTCAGCCTAATTTGGTAATAAAACTAAGTCTAATATAATAAAATTAGAACGAGAACATGTGTTTGTGTATGATTCAGAGGGCAGATGTATATAGACGTAGGGAGCTGCAGGTCAGCTCAACAAAAGGAATTTCTGCTTTCCATTCACTAACCTGATACTTAGTGAGCACCACTGTGTGCCAAGTACTGGAGATGCAGGTGTGAGCTGTACATAAACCTCCACTCAGGGGAGCCATCCAGTAGGCCTGATCCAAGGTGGGCTTTTCTATCATTAGAAGAAATTGAACAACTGTCTCCTGAAAATGCTGTCAAATCCAGATTTATAATCTGGTGAATTGGATCTAATCTGAGGTTTCTTGTGAAGCCAAGGAGGGAGGTGTGAGTCATGAGAGTTGCTGTGTCTCTAAGGAGCTCATCTGTCTCTTAAAGGAGGGATAAAGAGGAATATGGAAGGAATATATCTTCCCCATCTTTGCTCAGTCCTCTGGATCTCTGAAGGGGCCTGTCGTGCTTGTTATGAGAGAACCAAAAAAGAGTGTTTTAATTTAGGCCAGAGGCACCTCCTCCAGGAAACATCAACGTCTGATGGGAAGAGCCTCACAGCACCAGTGGCCAAGGGCTGGGATGGCCAATCTCTGGGCACAATGGTTTCCTGGAATTGGACAACAGAATCACTACTTAAAAAATTTATTTACTTACATTCAAGCAAAGAGAGATAGGAGAGAAACACACACACACACATACACACAAACACACACACACACACACACACACAGAGAGAGAGAGAGAGAGAGAGAGAGAGAGAGAGAGAGAGAGAGAGAGAGAGAGAGATAGAGAGAATGGAGATGGGAGATGCCAGGGCCTCCAGCCACTACAAATGAACTCTAGATGCATGTTCTATTTTGTGCATCTGGCTGTATGTGGGTCCTGGGAATCAAACCTGAGTTATAGGGCTTTGCAGGCAAGTGCCTTAAAGGCTGAACCATCTCTCCAGCCCTCAGAATCATTCTTTTAGTATTTTAGAAGCAACCAACAAATCATTTCAATGTGTGCCATGCAAGGGCCCCAGAAAGATTAATACCCAATTAACTTTACACTCCAAAATGTGACTTTGGGTGTCTCCAGTATAAATTCAGATACCCGAGTCAGAGAGAAGTCACAGATCTTTTAACTAGACAAGTGAGGGGAACATTATTGTATGTATTGCAGAGATGTTTAAGTAATAGCCTTCATTGATTTTCTCACATTCATAACAGGATGGGCTGAGTTATAGGCCAAGAAGGTTCTGGAACTTGAATTAGGCAGGACCCATAAGAACTGAAAGTAACAGCCTCTGTTTTGATGACTTCAACCTGACCTTGAATTGTTTGGCTTTTAGGCTTTTTATGGAGGTGTCTTCCACACACTAAACCTGGGAACTGATTTATGCAAAGATAAAGATACGCCATCTTATTAGTAGGTATTTTAGTCAGGGTTCTTTAGAGGAACAGAACCAACAGAATGAATTATAGTAAAATAAAAGGGATTTTTTGGAATTAGCTCATGTCAGTCCCATGACAGCAGTCTGCAAGCCCAAGAGCCAAGGAACCAGTAGCTGCTGAGTTCACATGGCTGGATGCCTCAGCAGTCCCAATCCATTATTGAAGGCCTAAAGGAGTCCTGGGGAGCCAATGGTCTTCAGTCGAGGCTGGAAGGCTGAGGAAGCTTTGTTCCAGCGCTGATGAAGAAATGCACAACAAGCATCAGCAACTAGGCAGGTAGGTAGGCAGGGGGGAGAAAGATTTCTTTCCCCTTTATATAGCCTTAGAATGAGGTCTTGCAACCCTGTCCCAGATTTATTAGCTTCCCGAGTCTCTGGAATTTCCTTCCTGCACTGCCCTTCCAGGAAGGGATATGAATTTCCAGCTTCCCTGAGCTTCCTTCCATCCTGCCCCCTACTGAGAGGGTTATCTTCCTGTGAACATCAGAGACCTACCTGAGATTATTAAAAAGATCAAGTTGACAACAGAACCTAACCACCACAAGTCCATCCCTTGTCAATTTGACATCAAACCATATTTTCTTACATTATAATTTCCAAATGAAGAGAGTAACAAGATCATATTTCTGCCTGACATGATATAACTATCCCATGTACAACCTCAGATACCTAATCTCACCCTCCCACAAGGCAAGGTCCCTTGAGGAATGCTTAATCTCTAATATCTAGTATATTAAATATAAATTCAACAATGGTTAACCAAAGATATAATCTCAATATTAATTATATAATAGAGAAATAGAGGAAAAACAAAGGTGTTGGTGTACGTATAAACACACATACACATACATACACATATACATATGCACACAACACACACATACACACACAAAGATCAGTAGTCTTCTTATACAGCAATGACATTCATATGCTTTACATTTTGCTACTTGATGGGTGTGGTGGCACATGCCTTTAATCTCAGCACTTGGAAGCCTGAGGTAGGATTGTCCCAAATCCAAGCCAGCCTGAGCTAGACTGAGACCCTGCTTCAAAACAAACAAACAAACAAACAAACAAACAAACAAACAACACTCCTAACCACCAACACAATTTGCTTCTTTTCTCAAGCTTGTATACAAGAGTGAATTTTTATAATGTTTAATCTGGGGTAGAAACCTCTTTCATAATTTCTGCTTCTTATATGTTGTTTTTTTCAATAGATAGAAAATGTATATGAATACATACAAAGACATGCACACACTTTCACTAGAGCAAAGTAGTAGCTGGTATTTCTTTTAAAAAATAAAAAAAAGAATTTACAAACTTTATTAAAATAACCCCCCATAAACACCCTCCTTTGTCTCATTACCTTATCTCCTCTCTACTGATTCTCCCTCTTCAACTTTTCTTTTTTCTATTTTGAGTTCTTTGTTCTTTATCATCCATGACAACATGTTGATGGGCCCAATATTATACAGGTCTTCTGCTGGTGAGAACAGCGGTTGTGAGGCAATGAATCAGTGAGCGCTTGTGCCTGGAAGAGAATATTGTAAGCACTCCTCCCCTTACTTTAGCTCTTACATTCTTCTCTCCACTAACTCTTCCACAATGGTCCCTGAGCCATGGAGGGTGTGATAGAGATGTCTCAGTGATGAAAGCTCTACTGTCTCTTCTTCTTCGATGTGTTTTAAGTCTCTCCTGTAGTCACAGCCAGCTGAGAACATACACCTTTCTAACCAAAAGTGAAAGCAACACTAATAAATGGGTATAAACAGATATTTCAGAGGGCAGTTTCATGGGCCACATCATATTATTTAAAATGTCTAGCTTCAACATACAAAGAAACAAAAAAATATGGTTTATATAGAAAAGCAGCCAGTAGAAATTGTTCTCAAGGAAGGTCATACACTGAACTTAGTAAAAAAAAAAAGACTTAAACCAGGTATTTGAAAAATGTTCAAATAACCAAGGAAACCACATGTAAATAACTAAAGGGAAAGTATGACACTATCTCACTAAATAGGGAATGCCACTCATACAAGTAAAATTCTAGAGGTTACAATCCTAATACTGGACTCACATGAGCACTGGGGCGTGGTCATGGGCACCTGAGCTTGTAGGAAAACAGCAAGCTCTGGACAGAGGAGCGATAGAGCGTGACACCAGATTCTCTGCTCTGGATAGCCAGGTAAGTACTCCCCACTGCCAGCGAGCACATAGGATGTTGCATGGGCACATGTATGTGAATACCACACACACACACACACACACACACACACACACACACACACACACACACACACCCCACAAGTAAAAAAAGGTAAAAGAAATGAAGAGCTTCTCATAGGAAGACACAAAATATATGAAAATAAAAGACATGTGTTTTATGTTTCTTTTTGCTCTTTTCTAATTTATTTATTTGAAAATATTTTATTTATATATATGTGTGTGTGTGTGTGTGTGTGAGAGAGAGAGAGAGAGAGAGAGAGAGAGAGAGAGAGAGAGAGAGAGAGAGAAGATGGATGGGCACACCAGGGCCTCCTGCCACTGCAAGTGAACTCCAGATGCATGTGGCACTTTGTGAATCTGGCTCTATGTAAGTACTGGGGAATAGAACCCAGGCCATCAGGCTTTGCAAGCAAGCAGCTTTAACCGCTGAACTATCTCCCCAGCCCCTCTCTTTCCTAATTTAAAAATCAATAATGTAAAGCAAAAATTGTAAAACTAGGTCCATGAGCATGCAAAAACACAGACATGATATCTATGACAACAAAAACTAAAACAAAAAGGAGCCCAGGTAATGGAGCAACATTGGAGCTAAGTTTCATATACTATTAAATTTAAGTTGGTATTAGTTTGAACTGTCTTTTCATGTTACAATTTTAACTATAATCTCACCTAAAAACCCACTAAGAAAATAACTAAAAAGTTACAGAAACAGCAAGGGAGTTAAAATGAGCCAATGGAAACAATGTAAAAGAAAGCACTTTGCATGTATGTAGAAGAATAACGTTACCGAGTGGGACTCCAGGTTTGTTTTTGATGTTTGGTGGCAGACACTCTTCAAACTGGCAAACCTCCTTATTCCCTTCCTCCCCACTGTGGGAGAGCTGGTAAAAGGCCTTCATTCTTCTAGCTTTGAGCCAGTAAAGGCTAGAGGTTAACCCACAGGCAAGAATCTTTACTCTGGCTTCCCTGCCTAATTGCAGTGAAAACCATGAGCCATATTTCTATTCTAGCTTTCTTGAGCCATTTTTGGCCAATTTTAGGTGCTCTCAGAAAGTCCATAGTATGAGTCATGAACCTTTAAGTTTTTTCTTGGAACCATCACTCTTGGCATACCAATCACATTTTGGGTGGCCTCCATTCTTTTGTGTGGAATGGCCTTATGCAACTTAAGGCAATTATGCTATAAAGGAAGAAGGATAAATGGCTCCTAAGGAGATGGATGCTTATACTTCACTTGAAATGGTAGAATAATGATGTCATTGGAAGGTAATGAACAGATTTGTAATGTAATACTGGAGCAGCCACCCCCACAAAAGCTATGCAGAACTATACATTCAGAACTAGTGTAAAGCAACACAGGCTTGTAAGGAAGTTCAATAACCCACAGTAAAGCCTGAAAAAGAAAACGGAGATGTGAAAACAAAACACACTCAATAGAATGGCAGCCTTAAGTCCTAACATACCAATAATAACATTAAATACAAATGGTCTTAATGCAGCAAATAAAAGCAGAAACTGATGGAATGGATTAAAAATAGGGTTTAACAATATGCTGCCTATAAGAAACTCACTTCAAATGCAACAAAAGCAAGAGAATTGGAAATGATATTTCATACATTCATCATTTATGAATATATATTATTCCTTATGTATGAATATATAAATAAGGGGAAATGTATTTTAGAGCAAAGAAAGTGATCATAACAGAGAGGGAAATTATCTGGAATGAAGACATGGTCATGTTAAAAGATCTATAAAATATATGGAATAAAAACCAATAGAAATAGAAAGAGAAATGACTAAATCTCCAGTTAGAATTGGCAACTGAACTACCCTGGCTCAACAATTCACAAAGCAACTGACAAGAATGAGAAAGAACAATTCCATCAGCCAACAGCACTGGATGGATAATCATGGAATATGATACAACAGCAGAATACATTCTTTTCAGGCTCACAGATTATATATTGAGATAGTCTTTATCAGAAATCTCAACAAATTTAAAAGAATTGAAATCATATGCCATATTATCAAACATAATAGAATCAGATTAGAAACCAATTCAGAAAAATGTCAGGAAATATTTCAAGCACTTGGAAATTTAAAAGCACACTTTTGAAAAAAAAATCCTTGGGATAAATAAGAATTCTTGAAGGATTTCAAAATACACTGGATTGAGTCATGAAAATGCAACTGATCAAAAGTTGTAGGGCTGCATCTATAGCACCCCTGAGATAGAATTTGTATCACCTCCATGTCTATATTAGGAAAAGGGAAAGAGAGCTGGGGAGATGGCTCAGTGTAAAGCACTTGCCATGCAAGTGTGAGCTCCTGAGTTTAGATCTCCAGAACCCATATAAAACCAGATGCTGTAGCAGATATCTGTAATCTCAGCATGGCCAGGGTTAGGTGGCAGAGACAGGAGAGTCTCCCAGAAGCTTGTGTGCCAGCTAGCCTGAATGAGAGACCCTGCGTGAAACAAGGTAGAAGTAAGACAAACAATGAGATTGTTTGCCAACCTCCATAATGCTCATGGGATGTGTACTCACATGAAACACACACACACACACACACACACAGAAAAAAGAAAATGGGAAAGTTACAAATCATTAATCTAATCTATATAATCTTTCCCTAGAACTTTGGAAAATTCAAAAAGCAAGCAAAATGAAGAAAAAATAAAGATAAGAATGGATGCAGAAAAAAGAAAATGGGAAAGTTACAAATCATTAATCTAATCTATATAATCTTTCCCTAGAACTTTGGAAAATTCAAA
>PVHP010047244.1:0-12965 GCA_004024765.1 Zapus hudsonius
GCTGTGAGACTGGATTAGTTACTTTTCTCATGGTTTAGACAAAATACATGGCAAAAAGCAACTCAAGAAAAGAGGGGTTCACTTTGGCTCATGGTTTGAAGATCCAGTTCCTCAGGGAACTGGGAAGGTATGGTGAAAGGAGCATGAGGCAGAGCTTTTTCTTCTGTAGTCAGGAAGCAGAGAGACTAATGCTGGTGCTCTGCCCACTTTCTTTCTCCTTTTACTTAGTCCAGCCCCCCCCCCATGAAATGGTGGTGCCCACAGTTAGCATGGGTCGTCTCTCCTTAGTTAAACCTTCCTGGAAAGATGCTTGATGTGTTTCCATGGTGACTCTAAGTCCAGTCAAGTTGACAAACGAGGTAAATCACCATAAGTGATATGAACTTGGTGTAAGTTAAACATGGTTAATACTTCTCTTGGAACCATTGTTTTAATTCAAGCTGTGTACTTTTTTTGAACTTCTGAAATATTAATCCCTATAACGGTTTTCAAAATATAGAGCTGTTAGCAGGAGAAGGGTCCAGACACAAGGTGGTTTCACATGTAAAAATAATACTCATGCTTGCCAAGTGGAACAGGTGGATATTTGAATTCATTTGACATATGTAGCTGATAGCATTTTTAGTAAGTCTCATTTGACATAGAATCCCTGATAATATAATCTTGGATATATATTAGAAGTGTCTTGCAATAGAATGCCAACATATTTGTTTACAAGTAAAGGAAGTCCAGTGAGATTTTCTTCTTTATTTTGAGATGATCATACTTGTAAGAAGTATCAGCCACGAGAGGTGGAAACACATCCTGTTACCTAGAACTTTGCTATTGCATAAGGAAAGAAATAATTCCAAAGGTAATGTCTTAAAAGCCCCCCATAAAGGAGTAGATTATTTACATAGTCTCCTGGAAGAGGCCATCATCCCTCAAAGTTTTTGCTTTGTATGAGAGAAACTGGAAAATAGACAGGTGTTCCACACCATGCACAAGATTGTATGTGCTATGGTGGCTTTTGATTTTAAGCAGCTAGTAATGCACCAGCCATGTACTTACATTTTCTTTCAAACCCTTGACTCCTGCTTCACACTTTCATCTGGTTGCACCATTTTGTATTAGAAAAGTTTGTCCACTTGTTTTGTACAGCACAACAGCCACAATTATAGGCAATGCCACACATTTCCCTTTGAGTTCCTTCTCTGGGTGCTGTTTCATAAAATCTGCTTCTTAGAACCGTTTGTATTCTACCACAGGCTGTTGTCTTTAAATGTATCTAAAGAGTCTATAGAATATTCTATATTTTAACATCCTCTTAGTACATCTTGCATACATTAGCATCTTAGAGCCTCCACTGCAGTATAAAGGAATAGTGAGAGAATATTACCTTTCGTAGGGATCTACAAATCAGAAGTTGTGGAGTCATTCCTTAATATATTGTTTAGAGATGATTTAAAACCATCACAGGAGATTCTCAATAATGTAATTTTCCAATAAAATAAATTGGGAATTATTGTTACTTTAATATGTATATATAGACTAGCATTTATCATTTTATTCTCATGTTTCTAGTTAGGAAGCCAAGATAAAATGAGTCTTGGGTGCCTCCATCCAGTGAGACACTATTAGTTACTTTGAAATTAGTTACTCACAAAATACCTGCCCAGAGGCAATTTAAGGAAGGAAAGGGTTTCTTTTTGCTGACAGTTCCCAAAGTAGTTTTTATCTTTTCATCTTGGCTGGAGAAGAAAACCAGTGTCACATCAACATATCATCAGGGAGGAAGAAGAGGGACAGAGAATGAGAGAGAGAGAGAGAGAGGAGAGAGAGAAAGGAAAAGAGAGAGAGAGAGAGAGAGAGAGAGAGAGAGAGAGAGAGAGAGAGAGAGAGAGAGAGAGAGAGAGAGAGAGAGAGAGAGAGAGAGAGAGAGAGATCCTGGCTGTAGCAATTTAGAATATCAATTCACCCCCCAGTGACATCATTCCTACAGCAAGACTCCACTTCCTAAAGGTTCAGTAACTTCCCAAATAGCATCACTTTGTTGGGGACACATAAGCCTATGGGTTCCATTACATTCAAAGCATCTCACATCATTTTTCATGAGCAAGTGTGGGCTTATAGTTAAGAAAATATATAGAATCAAGAGAACAAGTAGATAGGGGACATAGGGAGGAACAGGTGATAAGATCAGAAAAATTAAGTGTGTTCTCACAGGGAGATTGTGTTTTATGGGGGAGATGGAATCTAGGAAAAGGAGGGGCAGCAACTGGCGTGCATTGCCAGGCTACCCCTGTTCTCCCTCAATCTCTCACTGTCCATTTCCCTGTTGGATTTCTCTTTAAAGTATCAAAAACTTTTTGGTTTGTATCTTTTTTTTTGAATCTGCAGAGCTTTCAACAATACCTGATATACAGTCTGTGGTTCATAAATATTTGTGGTATGCATGAATGGACATACATAGATCCCAGCATACATTTTTTAGGATAAAAAAAAGCAATTCTGAAAAGATCTAATCTAGCCTGAATGAAGGATGTTCTTTAAAGGCTCATTCTCATCATAATGCAGTCATTTTATTACTGGGCTTCATTTTTGTGATTTCATATTCAAAAGAGAAAATTATTCTAGAGAATATGCTTTTTCATTCTTTCTCTCCCCCAATTTAGATTGCTATTCTTAAAGGTTTTTTTTTGTTTTGTTTTGTTTTTACTTCTCTTTCTTAAAACCATGGGACATTATAAAGCAAAAGAACATAATTTCTTTACAAAATGTTTTATTATGTTAATGTCTTCATACTAAAATATGAGTGAGTCACACACAGCTTCGCAGTTTGTAATTGTCTTCTCAGAGACAAAAAAATAAATCACAGGCCTCATTGACATTAGTTAATACCTCAGTAAGAGCACATCATGTCATTAAGTATTATCCCCTGGTGTGAATGAGAAAAGACACTCTTGCAATTTTTGATTGTTTCATGTTATAACAAGGACAACTATAATTATATAACTCTTGTCTCATTTTTTATGGGGCTCACATAATTTTAGGTAACTGGTATTTCACATTGAAGCAATGCTGTTGGCTATGTCTCCAGCAAATTGTCAAGAGAACACACTTAAAAAAGTACTAATACAACTGATCAGGGATGGGGAGGGGGGGAATTGGGGAAGTCGGGATAACAACGCATGGTTTGCCCACTAAATAATGTAACTCATTATGGACAATAAATATTAAATTAAAAAAAAGTACTAGTCAAAAACACACAGTGGAACTTCCTTCTCATGAGGTTTTCAAAGGTTCTGTGTCAATCATTTCATTATGATGAAGGATTCGGGTTCTTTTGCAGTCATGCGTGAATAGGAAAAGGTATGAGGAAATGTATTTATTTTTGTTTTCTTCAGCATTTCTTGAGAGTGGGTTGAGACAGAGTTCAAGGATGTACTCTTTTGATTGTCTTAGATTCATCTCTTTTTTTTTTTTTTTGGCCTGTGTATGTGTGTATAGTGTCTGTGTAGGTGTGTATGTGTGTCATGGTTTGATCCAGGTGTCCCCCACAAACAATTGAATGTGTTCTGATAGATCGATCCTCAGCTGATGGCAGTTTGGGTTTTACAACCTCGATGAAGCTGTGTTGTTGGGGGTGGGCTTATGGGGGTTAAAAGCCAGCTTCCCCTTGCCAGTGTTTGGCACACCTTCCTGCCGCTGTTTGCAGTGCTGTGGCGGAGGTGATGTCCAGCCCTCTGCTCATGCCATCGTTTTCCCTGCCAGAATGGAGTCTCCCCTAGAGTCTGTAAGCCTAATAAACCCATTCCTCCACAAGCCACTTTTGTTTGGGTTCTTCTGCGCAGCAACTAGAAAGCTGACCGCAACAATGTGTGTGCAGGTATGTGTGCAAGTATCTATCTCAGTCTCTTCTCTATTTTATTATTTAATTAGTTAGCTAGATTTTATTTTAAGCCTGGGTCTTTTGCTGAATCCTGGAATGACCAATATAGCCAGACTAGCTGACTAGAAAGTCCTGGGGCTCCCTTGTCTCTGACTCCAATCCCTAAATCTGTGATTACAGGTGTTTACTACCCCATCACACCCAGCATTTTATATGACTACTGTTGATTAGAATACAGGTTCTAATACTGGCTCAGCAAGCACTTCACCCGCTGAACTATCTCTCCACCCTCAAGGCTCTACTCTTTGCCTTTTCGCTTTTAGACATTGGATACAAGCAAGTGTTGATGCTTATTATTGGACATCACACCACCTTAAATGTAATGGCCTAAGATAAAATTCATTTATTGTTTTGCATATTTTTGCAATTAAACTTGATAAATTCATCATTTATTTATGTATGCATTTATTTATCAAGTAGACACACAAAGTCATAGGCTTCATTAGAGCCCTTTTTTCACGTCATTCGATTTTGCTCATATTCTGTCTCCTTGTTCCTGCCCACCGCAACCCCCTGCCCTCATCTTGCTGCATGTATGTTCAGCAGAAGACATCATTAAGAGAAAAAAAAAGGGCAGGCTAAGCATGGTTAAAAGTGTTTGAAAAAAAAATAATGGAACAAGATTGGTACCTGGGATAAATAAGTTCTACAGTTAGATAGTGAATAGTCAGATATTCCTGAGGTGACCACGCTTCACTAAAGGTTTACAAATGTCCTTTAAAATGGTGTTACCCTTCTCAGTGTTTTAGGAATCAGGAAACTATAAAACTATAAAGTAAAACTATAACAAAACACCATTGTCCACTCATACAAATTATAAAATTAAAAGAATTTATAGCATCCAGTGTTGGAAAGGATGCAAAGTAACCATAACTCTGATATTTACCCCTCAGAATGTAAAATACAGCTTTGGAAAACGATTAAGTGTTTCTGAAAAAGTTAAATGTATCCTGCTACCTAGTTTTTTCTTAATTTTTTTTTTTAGTATTTACCCCAAAGAAATGACAACAAAAGACTTTTAAAGTAATGTTAATTTAGTTGTTTTTAACTGGAGAAAACAACATGGTATGATGGTGTGCTGTTATCAATAGAAGAATGGATAATAAAATGCTGCATATTAGTATTATTAGGATAGTCCTCAGCAATATAAATAAACCATATATGGAGACAACAAAAGCAACTGAACTCTAAAATATTCTAAGAAACTAAACATAAAATCACATACTGTATGGCTCTCTCTATGTATCCTACAATGGAGGAATATATTCAATGGTAGGCCTTCCACCATAGTTTTACTTACAGTTTCACTTTCTGTCAATCATGTCCAAAAGTATTAAATGGAAAATTCTTGAAACAATCAATTTTGAATTGCACATTATCCTGATACTTCATATTATCCTACAAAATCCGCCTTGGGTACAGACTATCTCCGTGTCTAGCATTATCCACTCTGCAAACACACTACCCACTAATCCAGTCATTATCCTTCTTTGGTAGTAGTTTGACTATCACTGTATTCCTGTGTTTGCTCCCAAGTAACCCTTATTTCAATTAAAAATTACCCCCCAGCCCACGAGTAATGATGATAGCCAAAGAAAATGTGTAAAGTGCTTCCTTCAAGGGAAAATGTGAAAATTCTCAACATCATAAGGAAACAATAAAGACGCGTGATGAAGTTGCTGAGGTATGTCGCAAGAATGATTGATCCACCTGTAAAACTGTGAAGGAGAAGAAGAAATTCACACTGTACCAGCAAAGGCTGTAAACAGAATTTGTATGTACTTACTAGGAAAGAAAGGCATTGAACTTGTCAGTTGAAGTCATGAACTGGAAATGTGTTCTCATTTACTTGAACACATTGTGTAATGAAAGCCTATACAGAAAAGTTAGCAGGGGTGTCCCTTGAAAATAATAAAGCCAAAGAAATGCAAAAATCAGTGACATTATATATATTATATATGTATAAATTCTAGAGAGGATGAAGATATAAGGGGAGAGCTAGAAAAACTTTCAAGCTGAAAGTGGATCTGAAAAAAGGGAATAAACTTGCAGACATGAAGATAGTGTCTTAAGAAAGGGGGGGGGGTGAACTGCGAAAAGAGATATTAGTCTGACAATATGCTGGACAGGTACTGAAAGTAATGTGGAATTCATATTGGAGAAATATTTGATAGAATATTTTTAAAAAACTAACTATAATGAAAAATCTTATTCAAAGACCTCCAAGCAAAGAAAACAAAATATCCAAGACTGAATTCTTATATAACTAAAACCAAAATCTTATATAAACCCTCAGATACAGATTAATCAAACAGAGTAGAAATTACTGAAAGAAGTTCTAATTCATAGGGGAATTTTGTACAGGAGTGAGGTTACTTCCAAGGCATCAGAGAAAAAGATGGGTTAAGCACTAGTGCAGTTGGACAACGAAGCAACTATCTGGAAAAATAGTGATGAAAACAAATTTATATCTCATAACGCATATCAGAATATCACTCAAATATCTTAAGAGCTTGAACATAAAAATTGAAGCATGTGCACTAAGAGAATTTTGTAAAACTTCTTAAAGCAGAAAACTTTTTTAAAAGATGAAAGTGAAGATGGCATAATCCAAAATTAAAAATATGTAAATTGTCCTCTAAAAATAGTATTGACAAATATTAAATTTAGAAAAGTATTTTTAACTCTAGCATTCTGGAAAAAAAACTAAAGAAATATCAACAATTAAGGCTAATTTTCCATGGTTGCATGAAAGCACAAGCAGTTTACATATGGTATCTACCCTAGCTGGGCTGGCTTCCATTGCTACTGATCAGGGATTGTGCCAAATTGATTGTTAAACTTTTTGAATATGAAACTACAATAATCTCATGGAGGAGAGTACCAGTAATATAAACAATAGTTCACCAAATAATGCATTAGATATTTACCATGAGAATATTTTCTGAGCTACATAGAGAATTGGAAGCCAGTCTGTGCTATATGTCAAGATCCAGTTTCAGTGAGTAAGTAAATAAATAAGCCAGAAAGTAGTTTGTTGAATGTTTATTTTTCTTCGATCAAATGAATGAAACCTGAAAAGTTTGATAGTATTTGGGACCAGGTTTTGGGGACATGATCATCCTCTAGTTTTCTGATGAGTGTACAAATTGGCATAAGTTCTATGGATTGCAATTTGCTAATACTTGTCAAAGTTACAAAAACAAATAGAATTTGACTCACTCATTTGGCTCCTGGGAGTTTGCTGATTTGAAATTCCTACACAGCTAAATTGTGATTAATAAGCCAAACATTTAGTTGGAAATTTTCTTGTGGTTGGAAAATATTAGAAACAGTTCAAATGTCCACTAAAATGGTACTAGTTTTAAAAGTTATAAACTATAGTCTTCCAGTGCAGTGCCGTCAGATGGGATATGGTTTCCACATATTTTGTCCCACAATGGTTTATGTACTAGAAATTTGTTCCCTAGTGTGATGGGGTGCGACCTTTAAGAGGTGGGGTCTATCTGGAGGTGTTCACGTTATGGTGGGCTATCTCAGGAGAAAATGATAATTTATTTTCAAAATAATGAATTCTTTTGAGAGCATATTAGAGTTCTAGAGTTAGGCCTTATAGAACTATTAGTTACTGAGGAAATGGATTGCTAAAAGTCACCCTTCTCTTTCTCTGTCTCTCTGTCTCTCTGTCTCTCTGTCTCTCTCCCTCTCTCTCTTTCTCTCTCTCCCTCCCTTTCTTTCTCTTTTTGTCTATCCCCAGCACACTTCCATTTTTGCTTCTCAGCCAAGTGTATGATTCAACAAAAGACTGTCACCAGGGACAGGTATAGTGCTGCTGTGACCTTTGACTTTTCTGCTTTCAGAAACATGAGCCTAACTAAACCTCATTAAAACTTGCCCCAGTCTGGGATGTTTTGTTGTAGCAACACAAAAAGGGCTAAGATAATTTGTGACTGTAAGAATGTGGTGGTTTGGGTGGAAAATATCCCCATAGTCTCTAGTGTTCCAAATTAAGATTTCTGCTTGGTCCCCAGAGGTGGAGCCTTTGGGAGGTCTGTATGTCACTGGGGGTGGGCCTTAAGGTTGATTAGTCCAGCCCACTCAGTGTTCAGAGCAAGCTAGCTTGCATCTCCCTCTCTCTTTCTCTCTGCTGCTGATATGTGCAAATGGGAACCGGTTGTCATGCTTTCCCTTAGAACTGTAAGCCTGAAAAGAAATCCATTACTTCAATAAAGCTGCTTCTGGTCAGATGTTTTGTTTTGTTCCAGCAACGATGAGGTAGCTACTGCAAAGATATTGCAAATTCATATAATACTTATGGAAAGATCACTCAGATTTCTTCAGTGAAAGCAGGTAACATGGTTACCGCGTCAATGAATAATGAAGACTCTAAGGAGTCTTTCTTTCTTTCTTTCTTTCTTTCTTTCTTTCTTTCTTTCTTTCTTTCTTTCTTTCTTTCTTTCTTTCTTTCTTTCTTACTTTCTTTCCTTTCTTTCTTTCTTTCTTTCTTTCTTTCTTTCTTTCTTTCTTTCTTTCTTTCTTTCTTTCTTTCTTTCTTTCTTTCTTTCTTCATTTTTCTTTCTTTTTTTCTCCCGGAAGCATTTTATTTTTATTTTTTATTTTCCATAATGAGTTTCATTATTTAGTGGGCAAACAATGAGTTGTTATCCCCAATTCCTCATTCTCCCCCCATCCCCAGTCAGCTGGATATCCTCCTCCATGGGCTGTCTGGATCAGTCTTTGTGGCAGGGGAACATGATCATGGATAGCCTAGTATTCAGCCTGTTCTCCTGGCCCAAGTGTATTGTTACTGAGGGGTGCCATGCCTCTGGATAGTCTCCCCCAGCACGGCTCTCACAATCTTTCCATCTAAGGTGTATTTCTAATTTTATATACTCTAAATAAATTTGGAAAAAATATAATAAAATTATAACTGATTATCCGGTAAGCATAGATGAGAACAAGGGTTTGGGAGATGTCTCAGCAGGTATGAACACTTGCAATGTAAGCACAAGGGCCTGGGAGGCTGAGCACCCACATAAAAGGCTGGGCATGGCCATGCATACCTGTAACCCCAGCAACTGTAGGGGTCAGAGACAACAGAATTACTGGGCTCACTGCTCATCCAGTGACAGATCTGACAGGAAATGACAGCTCCAGATTCAAAATCTGATTCAAGAAAACAACATGGAAAGTGATAAAAAGAAGATACCTCATGTTCTCCTAGGTCTCTGCATGGGCTCACATCAGAAACAAACACCTGCAGATGTGTACATGCACTATATGTGTATGCACAACACACACAAAACACACGACATACAACAAACACAACACACTCACAACCCATACACACAACACACACACAAAGATGGAGGAGTGTACTTAGCTAACCACTATTATAGTCAGAAGGAGGACTTCCTTTCCACCCAGAAGTCTTTTTTTTTAATATTTTATTTGGGGAGCAATTTGAAAATTATTAGTGCAAACCATACCAAACCACAAAACATTTCAGAATTGAATGGTTTAAACATACTTCATTTCACCCAGGGTTCTGCAAATGGATAATTTGGCTTGTGTGCAGCAGGGCAATCTGGTTTTGTTTGGGCTCATTTATATGGCAGTGGTCAGATTCCAGGAATGCTGGAGTCGCTGTCTAAGTTGGCTTCAGTTCATGTCTTCCTCACCTGTCCCCTGTTCTCTAGCAGACCAACTTGGATTTGCTCAGAGCCCCAGAGACAATGAAAGTATCCAAAAGTTCTTCAGTGCCAGGCTTGACATTCACTGAAAATTGTTTCTTCCTTATTTCATTGGTCAAGCCAATTCAGACGCAAAGGGTTGGAGAATTCATTTTGCCTCTCAGAGGTGACAGGGCCATCCTGCTTGCAAGCTGCGACAGTCTGAGGATCTTTTCTTTGTCTCAAAATTATCAGAGAAACTTCAGGCATCCATTTGCTCTCTTTCACAACATGGAATATTGACCACCATGAATTCTGGTGAAAGGAATTATTTTGATCCATAATAGAGAATTTTCTTTTAACCATGTCCATCTTTCCTTTCTTGTTCTTTAATGGATACTCATTATATATGAAGGAAATTAAGTTCCCTTGGAACTTGTCATTCATGGTGTTCTCTAGCCTGATCTCTCTAGTTTTTTTCCCCATACCATATCACTCCTCTGAGATTCTAGCTATGTTGGGGAACTTGCTGAGTCCTGGAACATGTCAAGTTTAAGTCTCTGAGTCTATGGATGCAGTATTTACATGTCAGGAATGCTTTTTACTTGATAATTCATTGATTATTTCTCAACTGTCCAAGTACAAATTTAACTCTGTGAAATTTTCCTGATTACTGTCTTTTTTTGTTGTTTGTTTGTTTTTTTGTTTTGTTTTTCCAGGTAGGGTCTCGCTCTAGTCCAGGCTGACCTGGAATTCACTATGTAGTCTCAGGGTGGCCTTGAACTCACGGCAATCCTCCTACCTCTGCCTCCGGAGTGCTGGGATTAAAGGTGTGCACCACCACGCCCAGCAGATTACTGTCTTTTTCTAAGAAGCTTTTGGAATATACTATGCCATTTCTAAATTAAAATTGTTTTCAAGTGTAAATTTGCCTTAAACATAAAAGTCCTTATGCAGCAAGAATAAATATGTCATTAAGATATATGATTCTTAAAGGAAAAGATTCTTTGTATAGGCAAGACTCAAATCTACATTACATAGTAGAGGGTCAGTAATTTGAAAAAAATAAACAAATGAGTGTGTTAGCAAGAGTAGTCATTTTTCATTCCTTTTCAACCTCAGACATAATCTTTAAACTTCTTTGACCACATGATCATTCCCACATTTTCACCTAACTCATCATATAAATAAAGAAATGTTTTTTTTAAATCTTTCTTTTGTTTGATTCATAGTCTTGTTAATTTTATGTTTGTCTAAGCATCCTTGTATCTATGAATAATCTCTAATGGTTCTGTTTTGAAACTGACACCATATCCATGTTCTCTTAGATATAACATGCTGTTGACCGAATGGCCCACCTTTCTTCAGTCCTGGCTTCCACCTCTGGTGACTATTGCTGGCAGTGACCTAAATCATCTGCTAAAAGGTTAAGGAATCTTTTTATTTAACTTTTTAATTAACAGCTTTCACACATCTATGCCATGTACTCTGTCTGATTCCTTCTGTTATCTTCTCTGATCCCTCTTCCTCGGCTTCCATGGCCCTGACCACTTTCTTCTTCCCAGTTCCTCTCTTTTCTAGTTTACTGTCTTTCATGCTCTCATCCACCATCCATGGCAGTGTTGATGAGCCTCATATCGTACAGGTATTGAACAGGTAATGGCAGTTGATGTGACATCATGAATGGCATGTCATGTGCACTGGTCCCTTCCTCTGCCTTGTACATTCCTTCACCCACTTTCATTTGGGCTTCAAATGAGTAGTAGGAATACGATAATCAATAACATGTCACCAACAAAGTTAAATCTCAAGAAAAGGCTTATCAACAGCCATGCTGACCAGGCACCTCTACATGATATGAATGAGATTCAAAATCAAGTTGGTCTAATTTACAGGAATTGTGTTAAATTTGTCTTACAACTGATTCCATACTTCTGGAAGTAGATGAATGTTTGCTAACTCATTGGGGACAGACTAGGAGACAGAAGGGAGGCATGTCCGTCCTTACTCTTACCTGTTGTCCACAGATGGTCACTTTCCAATTGCTTTGACTTATCTTAGTGACAGGTAGTTATCAATTTCTCTTTCTTTTCCATTCACACTTTTATAGTTCATCTTTTTAATAATTATCATAATAGCATCATAATTAGTCTTCCTTACTGTAATTTGTCCAAATTTCAAGGAAGGGCTATGTGTTTTTTTCTTTTTTTCATTTTCACCCTTCACATGAGTAGGGGGCTTCATACCATTTTCAGTCAATTTTTATTATTGGACTTAAAATGAATTTTTCTCTAGGAGTACATGATGGGTCAACACACATGGAAATATTTGTTTGTGTAGTGGATTTAAAGCATAAACAAACATTTTCTTTTCAGAAACCAAGAGCAGGTGTTGCAATCAAAATGTGGGCAGCATATTGCACAAGGTATTGGTAGAATGGACACGGTCCCAACTCTGCTTCTGTAAATTCACCTGCTGTTGAGGTAAGATAAGTGTTTATTGGCATTCATATTCTAACATTTGCAGGCCGACATTATTTGTGAAATTTTGTGTATTATGTCTTGAACACATGAGGATTTCTTCTTGACCATTATACACAGATTTGTGTTTTTTTTCCAAACAAGAAAAATATTAGAAAAGCAAAGACATTTCTCTAGGACAGTGAATTAATACTACCTAATACTTAAGAGTGTTTATTGTGTTCTAGGAAAGGCACTGAAAGCTTAATACATTTTCTCATTTAATCTTCATAATACCACAAAACAGTCGTCTAAACCCTGTCTTGCAGATGAGGAAATAGAAGCTTAAGTAGGCTAAATATCTTGTCCAAGAGTATTTTGCAACAGACAGGTAGAGAGGGAATTAAAATCAATTTGGGAACCTTCCAAATTGCATAGGAAAAGATCCAGTTGAGAAGCTTCCAATAGTAGGGACTGGGTTTCAGAGGAAGAATGTAATCTTTGGAAGGTCACTGTCTAAAGTCAGTCCTACCTTCCTACATGTAGTCTCGGCATAGATGGCAAATATCTCAAATCTAGAGACTGAGTCCTATCTATTGTTCTTTTTAAAATTTTTTATTTATTTGCAAGGAGAGAGAGAGAGAGAGAGAGAGAGAGAGAGAGAGAGAGAGAGAGAGAGAGAGAGAGAGAATGTGCTCACTAGAGCATCCAGCCACTGCAAATGACAGACACATGTACCAACTTGTGCATCTGTCTTATGTGTATACTGGGGAATTGAACCCAGGTTCTTAGGCACTGGAGGTAAGTACCTTAATGGCTGAGCCATCTCTCCAGGCCTCTATAATTCTTTTTTTTTTTTTTTTTTCCTTTTTTTTTTTTTTTTTTTTTTTTTTTTTTTTTTTT
>PVHP010047245.1:0-12772 GCA_004024765.1 Zapus hudsonius
CCTGAGTCAGATGTTGGATGCAGGTAGTTTGGATAGAGAAGGTTGCAGAAGCCCAAGGGTCTGTCACTGAGGTGAGACATGTCAATTAAGGCAGACGAGAGAAAGAAAGACAAGAGGTAGACGAAATCAACCTGGGCTCACTTCCATCAGAGACCCTCTGGGGAGCCGTGTGGAGAGACACAGCTCAGAATTCTCCCAGCTGTGTGCAAGGACTTTATTTATGTCTCCATCTTCCATGGTAGAGGGGGTCCCCACCTCGGGTGGGCACGACCTCCAGAACACAGCCAGGGTTTTGGGGGGGGGAGTCAGACTTGAGGCTGGAAGCTCTCAGTGAGCCAGAAAGCATCCCCGTGGCTTTAGGAAAGTTCTGTGACTGCATCCGCCAGCTCCCAGGATTACCTGGGGACCCCAGGACACCACACCTGCCTGCCTGGCTTGTGAGAATGACCAGACCGTGTCTCGGGTCCAGCCTGTCATTTTCTTCCCTGTAAAGCAGATCGTCCAAAGCCTGCTTCTTGAGGTCGATCATGAACTAGAAAGAAGAAAAGTTAAAGTCCTGGCGTCCAAAGGGACTGTCCAGAGCCTTAAGGCGGCTTGGCTCGTGGGTCATTGCATGATTCATGCCTGCGGTTTCCTGTTTATTACGAAGTGGCTTCAAACTTGCGTCCTGGCATCACTCTTTGCGAGGTTCAAAATAGGAGGAAACCCAGGGTCAGCCACCAAGTGGGGGGACCAGAGGGCGCTTGAGAAGGTGGCAGTGTCCTCTCCTGTCCACCAGATGGCGATGGTGCGGCGCTGCGAGAGGCGCCCGACCCCTCCTCCTTCCCCAGGCTTCTTTCAGCTTATTGACTGGAGCAATTCTAGTCTCTAAAGAAATGAAACAGAATAAGTTATATACTTAACTGTTACTTAGTAAAAACCACATGAATATAACACAGAGCAAGTGAATATACTATACCGTAAAAAATATTAAAATATGCAGATGCCATTTCCTGCTTGGGCTTAGTTAATACATGCCTGTAATTCCAGTGCTCAGGAGGCTGAGGTAGGATTGTGTATTCAAGGGCATCTTGGACTAAAAAATCAAGTTCCCTTTGGCTACAACACTAAACTCATGTATTGCCCCAGAATATAGCTGTGCTTTAGCCTAATTGGCATCAGGTGAGCCCCATTCTGCCGCAGCCTTCTCTTAATAGTATGGCAATAGAGAAGTGTCTGCGTTTGCCCTGCGTGAAGATTCCACCCAGCGGGACGAGGTGCCAAGAGAGGGTGCAGCATCCGGGTAGGAGATCGTTTATAAATAGCAATACACCAATAGCCAATGGTCCTGTTCTCGTCATCTCCGGCCACTGGGGGACAATTGTCAGCATCACTGGTAATGGCATGCTCTCTCCTGCTGAGTCAGGTGGCTTCCAAACCTCACTTGAGTCCCTTTCGTTCCAAAAAGAATGGGTGCCAGGCTGGGCACCTTTAGTCCTAGCCTTGGGAGGCAGAGGCAGGAGGATCGCCATGAGTTCAAGGCCAGCCTGAGACTACAGAGGGAATTCCTGGGCTACATTGAGACCCTACCTCGAAAAAAACCCACCAAATGACAGCAAAAAGACTTTGCCAAAGCCCCTAAGCCATCCATCAGCAGTGCTGTGTGCAGATGCAGCCCTGTGCAGACATGCGTCCATTGCACAGAGTGGAATGTTGGTTATTTTCAGTAGACTTGCGGAAGCTCTCCAGATCCCGGAGCTGTGTTTTCACATGCTGTCGGCAATGTCCTTCTCAATCTGTTCAGTTTTTGCCAATTCCGTGTGAGTAAAAAAACCATCTTTGTAGTTAGCATGTTTATAATTAGGACTTCGACTGAGCATTTTGCTGTGTTTAGGGTGATTGGCATTTTTTCTTTAGTGAAAAAAGACACATTTGTATTTTCACCTGTTATTTTGTTAAGTTCTTTTGTTATTGGCTTTTAGGACTTAGTTTTTTAAAATATTTTATTTATTTATTTGAGAGAGAGAGAGAGAAAGAGAGAGAGAGAGAGCACATCAGGGCCTCCAGCCACTGCAAATGAGCTCCAGACACATATGTCCTCTTGTGCATCTGGCTTTATATGGGTACCGGGGAATCGAACTCTGGTCCTTCTGCATTGCAGGCAAACGCCTTAACTGCTAAGCCATCTCTTCAGCCCAGGACTTAGTTTTATGTTCTAATTATATTAGCAGTTTCGGTGCTTTCATGGTGACACAGGAAAATGGCACATGTTACATATGAACTCTCTTGGGGGTGGGGTGATGGCTCGGTGGCCTCGGGAGTACTTGTTACCTCGGTATGAGGGCCCAACGGCTCCCAAGTTCCATTCCCGAGCACCTAAGGGAAGGTCTGATGTGGCCACGCATGTCTGTGGGGGGCAGAAATCACTGGGACTCAACCCAAACCAGCTGATGGAGAGACTGTGTCTCAAGGACTTAGATGAGTGACAGAGGAATCCTCACGCCTCCGTGTGTGCAGCACACACATTAGCACACGCACGTGCAAAAATGTTCTTTGTAACTATCACGGTTCTTAGTTCTTATGGCTGTTATGCCCTCAAGGTTGTAAGATTTTTCCACTTTCTTCAAAATGCTTTAACTATCTTTCATCCTGTGCACTTGACTTCTCTGGATGCAAGATGAGAGCTAGCTCATTTGTTTTTTTCAAATTATTTATGTTACTAAATCATTATTAAATAATCCATCGTTTATCATCCGATTAAGGTGCGTTCTTGAATACACATTAAGTTTATTTTGTTTCCATTGTTTTGGCTTTTTCCTTTCTTTTTTTATTTACTTTTGATTCATTCCATTTCTTTGTACAAATACTACTCTGTTTTAAATATTGATAATCTTGGGCTGAAGAGATGGCTTAGTGTTAAAGGCACTTGCTTGCAAAGCCTGACAGCCTGGATTCAATTCCCCAGTGTCCACAGAAAGCAGCTGCACAAAGTGGTGCATGCGTCTGGAATTCATTTGCAGTAGCAAGAGCTCCTAGCATGCTCCTTAGTTCTTTCTCTCTCTCCCCTTATAAATAAAAAAAATATTTTAAATAAATATAATCTTATATATGTTGCTACCTGGAAGAAGGGCTTCGCTTTCCTTTTTTTGGCTAATATATCATTTTTCTAAAACTGTCTTGGCATTTCTCAATCCTTTATTAATGTAATTGGTTTTTTAATCTGCTCTTCAATTGGCAGAAAAAAATAATATTTTAAGCTTTGATCAGAATTGCACTGAATGCATGCATATATTTGGGAATAATTTATATTCTTGAAACACTGAGTTTTTCCATCCAGTGTTACATTGTCGGGTTCTTACAGCTTTTGTTTTCAAAGCTCTCTTGCTTTTCCTGTTGCCTTTTGTAATTTTATTACATGATTTTGTGAATGAGATTTTTTTTAATCTGTTGCAGGTTCAAATTAGTTCCTTTTGGTATATGTTTCTATGTTAGAGTCTGGTGCTCTAATGGATCCTTTATTAGTTTATCTGGCCTCTGGGGTGATGATCTTAGCTACCCAAACAGGGAATCACATCACCCAGAAATAATGTCACTTCTTTTATTTTCACAGTACCAGGGATGGAACACAGGCTAGACAAACGCTTTACTACAGCCCACTTTTTCTAAAGTTTGAGCCAGAATTTCACTAAGTTGCCCGGGGTTGGCCTTGAACTCACTCCATAGCCCAGCCTCAGCCTCCCGAGTGTCTGGAATTCCAGGCCTGGGTGCCATGAGGCTCAGAGGCCATGACATGGTGGTCTCTTCCACCGTCTCTCCTTCTCTTTCTTTCTGCATCTTGAACTTGGGTCAGGGCTATCCTTCCTCAGGGCCGTGCTTCCTGTGTGGCATTGACTCTCCGTCCAATAGCCTTTCTCAGTGTGAAGAAACATTCTTCCTGCTGAGTGGTTGAAATCAGGAATGGGGTTTATTTTGTTGTGTTTCTGGACACAGAGTTTCACTCTATGTAGCTCAGGCTAGCCTTGAACGTTCAGCCACTCTGCCTGACCTTCCACGTGCTGGGAGCAGGGCACCTGGCACCACGCCCACCAGTGGCTTTGTTGTATCAACTACATTGTTCTTTGTTTTTCCTTCCTTCCTTCCTCCCTCCCTCCCTCCCTCCCTCCCTCCCTCCCTCCCTTCCTTCCTTCCTTCCTTTCTTTTTCTCTAGATCACAGGCTGGCCTCAACTCATAACAATCCTCTTGCCTCAGCCTCTGGAGTGCTGGGATTATAGACCTGAGACCCATGCCTGGCACGTTCTTCTGGAATCTGTTAATGTTTGTTGTAATCAGCTTTCTTTTGCTTCGCAGAAAGAACCCGACCAAAAGCAGCTTGTGGAGAAATGGGTTTATTTGACTTACAGACTGGAGGGGAGACTCCATCCTGGCAGGGAAAACAATGGCATGAGCAGAGGGTGGACATCACCTCTGCCCCAGCACTGGAAACAGCAGCAGGAAGGTGTGCCAAACACTGGCAAAGAGAAGCTGGCATATAACCTCATAAGCCCGCTCCCAACAGCACAGCTCCAGCGAGGTTATAAAACCCAAACTGCCATCAGCTGGGCATCAAGCATTCAGAACACATTAAGTTTATGGGGGACACCTGGATCAAACCACCACAACGTTATAAATCACATTAATGTAGTTCTCAATTTTGACTTTTTTAACTTTATTGGCAACCTACACACACACACACACACACAGAGGCACAATCCCCATCTACCTCCATGGCCTCTCCTTGTCACCCCCGCTGAGACTGAACCTTCTCTTCCTAACTACCCCCTCTTTTATATTAATGTCATTTTCCTGTCCCGTTACGCAGGACTTCTGTAGTCATTATCAGCCTCTGTGAGGTCATGAACATCAAGGCCATTTTGTGTCTGGAAGACAGCGTTGTAAGCCCTTCTCCCCTTCCTTTGGCTCTTACATTCTTTCCATCACCTCTTCCACCATGGTCCCTGAGCCCTGGAGGCTGTGATAGACATGTCCCAATGCTGAACACTCCACCGTCCCTTCTTCTCAGCACCATGGTGAGTTTTGAGGCTCCCCTGTGGTCACCCCCATCTGCAAAGAAGAGCTTTTCTGACCAAAAATGAGAGGAGCATTAATATATAGATCTGAACATAAACACAGGGCGATTCGGTGAGTAGGTCTCAATTTTGAATTCACTTTACATTTGCTACATAAAATTTTCTTGATTATGCTTTTAAGGGCTCGATTCTGGTTTCTGGTTTCCGTTTTTATGTCATCTTGATGAGTGACATTAAGGCAGTTAGGAAGTCATTAGCTGACTTGGAGACCGTTGGGGATGGACCCCTCCTCCTGTTTCCCTGGTGAGGGACGAAGGTGGGCATGTGAGGGTTTTGCTGAGGGAAAGCCGCTTCCCCTGGTGAAGAGAACAGAATCTGAAGTCGACCTCTGGCACTGGCTGGAGGCAGGGCATTCTGAGCCCCCCAAACATGAGATTACAAAGTCCCCTTCTGTAAAAGTTACTCCAACTGAGTCCTGGCAATCACTTGGCCATGGGACCACCCCTCAGTAAAGACACGCTGAGGAGGTGGGGGGACATTCATCCCCTTAATGAGAGGCTATATTTCAGCCTCTCCCTCGGGGAAATTGCCTGCTGATCCTTCCTGCAGAACCTGTCCCCTCTTCTGAGTTCAACTAAAAAATCATATTTTTTTTTCCTTTTCTCCCCTTTCCAGCTCTGTTTGAATACCAGCCCAGATCCTCAGCAAGTTTGTCTTGACCTTTGGCTTTTTCTCAGTTTCTCTGAAGCCCTCCCTCCCACTTCACCATGTAAACCCCATTGCCGAATCCACCTGCTTTCCAGACCCGAACGCCAAAGACATGACTCTCTCTCTTCCTGTTACCCATCTCTCTCCTCCCGGCAGCCTCCACAATTTACAGCCTGCCCGCCCTGATTTCCTCTTGAGCACTAATGAAATTGTCCTCCTGCAAATTCATTGGCTTCTAGTGGACCTGATATTGTCTCTTGTTTTCAAAAACTGCCCTGGAGCTTTGAACCATTTCTGTTTATAATGATTGATCGTCCCCGCCCTCCCTCCCCCTTCTTTTTGGTTCATAATTATTTTCCTAATATTTTCTATGAACCAGATTTAAGTTTTATTTAGTAATCCTAGGAAATTTTGTTCCCTACCCATTAAGTTATGCATTTATACTGTCTCCATTTAATTCTTTGTTTCATGTATTTTTGATCTATGCCAATATATAAAATACTTCATATACATATATTTCTAATATAGCTAATAATTAGCTCAGCTTACACACACACACACACACACACACACACACACGAACAATTTTGAGGGAACCCAAATACTAAAATCAGGTCCATTATTATGTAAATATGGACATTTCCATGAAGATAAGAATAGAATAAAAGCCACAATTCCCACTGATTCCTGGGACTCCCCAGGTCTGGTAAGGACTGTAATCATAGAAAGATCTTAGGAAGTAATCACCAAGTGGAGAGCTTCAGCAAGTGATATAGTTACTAATTAATCAGGGACTGTAGTTATTAAGGTGCTACACAGCATTACCAACATACCACCAAGGACCTTTGTCCCATGTTGGTATCCATCCTGGGATACTCGTCTTGCATTTCTCCTGAACTCGCCAGCCTCACCTCCGGGGAAGCCAGTCCCTCCATCCCTGACCCCTCCCATCAACTACACACCATCCTCTCTGCGTTTAACAGAGCTTGGAGCAATGGGGAGGGTTTTCTGGTCTCCCCATTAGGGACCCGCTTGGCAAGCCTCACTCAGAAATCTGGGGTTGAAAACAGTGAATTGAAGCAGTTTCCTAAGTATAGATGTTTGCCAGTCTGAACTCATGTAAGCTTGCACTAAAGAAAGTCAAAATGAGGCCGGGTGTGGTGACACTCGACTTTAATCCCAGCACTTGAGAGGCGGAGGTAGAAGGATCGCTGGGAGTTCACTGCAGAGTGAGTCTCCCAGGTCAGCCTGGGCTAGAGTGAGACCCTACCTCTGAAAAAAGTAAAGTACAAGTGAAGAGGAAGGTATGTCAGGAAAGGTGACTGCTCCTGTCCTGGACCAGCTCTTCCTCCCTGGGGGATCAGTGGGGACAGCACAGGGCACAGCTCAGCAGAGGGGCCTCGTCTCACGAGTCTGGCTTCTGCGCAGGTGCTGGGTGATGCTTCAGAGACTGACATCAGCAATGAGGCTCAGGATTCCCAGACCAGCACGAACACCACCGAGGAGAAACGGAGGAACAGGCTGTACGAGTTAGCCATGAAAATGAGTGAAAAGGAGACTTCCTCCGGAGACGATCAGGATTCTGAGTCCAAGAAGGAATCTGAGAACCAGAAGGAAAGTCTGACCCCTGAAGACAACAAACAGAGTGTCCAGGAGGAGCTGAAGAAGGTAAGGACACCCAAAAGCCCCTGAGAGCCAAGGGAACTTGGAAACAGGGAAGATGAAGCCAACTCCTGGCAGAACAGCCCACTCGGGGCTCTGCCCACTGTGTCTGCACCCTTCTATAGCTTCTCAAAGCTCATTTGGGACAATTTCCCTGCCTGTCTCCAAGAAGGAGAAGGCACATTTGTTGATTGTCTCTTTGGAGCTTGAGACAGATAAATGATAGATGATTGATTGATTAATAGATAGATGATAGACAGACAGACAGACAGACAGACAGACAGACAGACAGACAGAAAGATGATAGATAGATGATAGACAGACAGACTGACAGACAGATAGAAAGATGATAGATTTGATAGATAGATGATAAACGATAGATGATAGACAGACAGATAGATGATAGATAGATAGATAGACAGACAGACAGACAGATGATAGATAGATGATAGATAGATAGATAGATAGATAGATAGACAGACAGACCGATGATAGATAGATAGATAGATGATAGACAGACAGACAGACAGACAGAAAGATGATAGATAGATTTGATAGATAGATGATAAACTATAGATAGATGATAGACAGACAGATAGATGATAGATGATAGATAGATAGACAGATGATAGATAGATAGATAGATAGACAGACAGATGATAGATAGATAGATAGATAGATAGACAGACAGACAGACAGACAGATAGAAAGATGATAGATAGATGATAAACAATAGATAGATGATAGACTGACAGATAGATAGATAGATAGATAGATAGACAGACAGATGATAGATGAAAGATGATAGATAGAGAGAGAGATAGATAGATGATAGATAAAAATAAAAAGACAGACAGACAGGTAGATAGATGATAGATAAGCTCTTTAAATAAACCTTCGAAATAATAGCGGCTAACGTTTGCAGATGAGTAAACCAAGGCCCTGTCCCGTCTCTGATGTACTTGCCCAAGGCCCACAGCTAGAAAGCCTCAGAGCTGCGGCCTCATCACAGACTCGCTGGCCGGGAGATCACAAAACAAGCTGATCTTCCATAGCTCCACTAAGGTTTTGTCTCTAACACCTAGAGTCCTTTGCACTAAATCCTGCAAGCATTTATTTATTTATTTGGCAAGTATGCATGCATGTGGAGGTCAGACCTCAAGATATTTGTGCTTCTCCTTACCAGGGTGCTGGGGAATTGAACCCAGGCCAGCAGGCTTTGCAAGCAAGCACCTTTAACCACTGAGCCATCTCCTGAGCCCTTGAAGATTCTAGTTCACCTTCATAGAGATGATTCTAGTAGGGAAACATTTCCTGGGTCTTTCTCCTACCCCAAGAGCAGACATACTATCAAGGCCCACGAGCTTCTGGGTGAAGGAGCCCCCACAGTCTGCTCAGCAAACAAGCGGATACTCTAGAGGAGCTCAGCCTACATGGCCACAATTATAAGAGGTCAACATTGGATCCTGAGGGAAATAAGGACTGTCACCCATGGCGGAGCTTTCCCAGACCCTCCAACACCTCGGCTTTTGCTTTCATTCATCTCCACTCCCTCCACAGCCATCACATCCTCACCCATCAATCTGTCCCTTGGCACCTCATGGGTCGGGGACTGGAGGTTGGCCTCCTCGCTGAGATATCTTTATGAGGCATGGTGCTCTCTTTGTGGTGAAGGGCTCTGATCCTCTCTGGCACTGGAAATAACGCATGGACCTTGTTAGGCACATGTGGACATCAGAGCTGAGAACCAGGGGGTAACTGAACAGCACTCGGAGGCTTCCAATGGCTCTGTGGCCCAATGGCTTTGCTGCCGGACAGTCCCACAGCTCTGGACACTCAGCTGGACCAGTGCCATGGCAGGCTGTCAGGAGTCATGCCCCTCACCCCTCACTATTCTGCAGGATAACCTCCTGGAGGCAGACCACCTGTCCACCTTACACACTCCTGGGTGGAGTGTGGACAGTGGAAAGACCCACTGGGGAGCATCGTGGTGACTTAGACCAGCCCCCCCCCGACCATGCCCCATGCCTGCCTTGAGCTAGAAATTAATTACAAGGGTTAGCTTCCTTCAGAATCCAAAATGTGAAAGCTCCCCAAAGTTCGAGTCTCCCCCCTGAACTCAGTTTATCATAAGTCAGTTAATAACCAAACCGATATCTTTCTCTGCATGAAGAATTCTCTACAGAAAACAGGGAAAGATTATATATTTTCCCCATCAATTTATGAGAAAGCAGAAATATAGGTTTCTATGTTGATAGTATGTGAGAACAGACTTGGGTTTTAGTATTAGATCAAGTTTAAGAAACAACCACGCATTTTATGAACTTGACTTCGGGGAGGGTCTTAATGACTCCGTGTTCTTTTAAGTCTGTTTACTGTGCCTCCAATTGGGTTGTTCCCGTTCCCCACTCAGCAGCCCAGCTGACCTACAGTCCCTGTCCTTGCCTTCCACATGGCGACAGGCTCACATCTGTCTCACATCCCTGGGGCCCAGCCGGGTTTTCATTGTTGACTGGCTAAACACATCTTGTCATCACTTGTAAAATGAACATATCATCCTGTCATTCCGAGTCGTAAAAACTGAATTATGCAGTGAAAGCTCTAGCACATCGCGAGAGCCCGGAAAATAGTCATTAGCATACCCCCTTAACAATCTCAAGGAAAACACACTTC
Source organism: Zapus hudsonius (assembly GCA_004024765.1). NCBI lineage: Eukaryota > Metazoa > Chordata > Mammalia > Rodentia > Dipodidae > Zapus > Zapus hudsonius. The sequence continues at coordinate 10,090 of PVHP010047245.1, forward strand.
ACTGTCATGAAGTGCCTTCCGTCTCGGGTCCTGGAAGCAGGGAGCTCAATGCCTGTCTCCAATCAGCACGTACAATGTCGAGGCACAAGCCTGTGACCACATCTGGTGCCCCTCTGTGCCACCAGTCCGTGGAAGAAACATCGCATCAGAAGGAGCCACCCATGTTCCTCTCTTCAGGATCAAAATAGCTGTGGTGGACCCCATGACCCAGCCACCATCAGTCTGTAACAAACACACACACATGCACGCACACCACACACACACACACACTTACACACACATACATATTGGTTCACCAGCTTTCAGCAAAAGTGAGACTGTAGGAATGTCTGCCTATTGACATCTGATTTCAATTAAAAAAATGTCTCTAAGGCTGGGGAGATGGCTCAATGGGTAAAGCCCTTCAAACATGAGTACCTGACTTCCGATTCCCAGACCCCTACTGTGAGATGGGAGGCGACCAGGGGAGAACCCTCCAGAGGCTCACAGCCCAGCTCACCCAGGAGACCAAGAAGGTGGAAGGTGGGGACTGATATCCAAGGTTGTCCTTTGACCTTCACACTTATGCTGTGATAACACACGCATGCACATATACACACACACGCACCAAAATGTCTAAAGTGTATGTCTGCTGCTGCTAGACACATTCACACACATAGGCATGAAAACACACATGCACACACGTACACACATGACCTGGAGAGGGAGGGTCGCGATTCTAGACCTGGTCTCTTTACCAGGTCAGTCAGTACACAGTGGCCAAGACCAGCTACCCAGGACCTTTCTCCAATGGCTGGAACTCTACTACCTGGGCAGAAAACAAGCTGTTAGTGCCAGGGGTGTGCCCCCCAGGAAGCCTACCCAGTGACTGGGGGGGTGGGTATAAATACTCCCGTTCCCCTGCTCCCCAGTGGAGGTGAGGCATGAGCTTTGTACTGGCTCCTCAAATTCAAGTTTGGCTGATTTAGCTCTTGGCACCCACAGCAATGAACTCTTTGACAGGGTGGCTTCCACTGACTCCCTTCCCTCCTCACTCTCCCTTGTTCCCTCCCTAGGATCACCTCCCACTGATAGGCTGTAGGGGTAACAGTGTGGAGAAATCACACACATGTGCCTCAGTATTGTGAGTATTGAGGAAATCCAGATGTGGAGCTGGTTGCTAACTGCTCTCATCTTAACTAAGAGGCGCCTGGTTGGCAGAAAATGGAGCCCTGGCTTTCTTCCTATAACCCTGCTGCTCTGTGCGAAACGAACCAAAGCAGCCCTGCCATTGGTGGCTGTCAGGGACGTTGATACTGATACAGTGTCCTCTCCAAAACTCACTGTTTGGAAATCCTGTCCAGTATTAGCAGAGCCATAGAACCATAGAACCTTGGAGCCTGATGTTGGCCATAAGTGAAATCCCTTTGGCTTGAAGTTGGTGGGTCAAGGATGACTTCAGAATGGTCACTGCTGTCTGAATTTTAACATGTCTGTAGAGTGTGGGGTCAATCGAAAGGTCTCATGAGACCTTAGTGCCCAAACGGTCTCGAGTCTTTAAGTACTAAGTTGGTTCCATCAGACCTCACTGTCAGCTTTCCAAACTGTGGTCCTCAGAGCCTGGAGTTGGGGGTTTGCTTCTCCAGCACCAGGTGGGTGGCCGTTCTGACGGTTCTAGAAAAAAGATCTGGCTGAAGGGATTCTTTGAACCATTTGCCTCCAAAGATGTTCCTGAAAGAGGGGCAAAGAAGGGCCCAAGAATTCCTGGTCTGGGATTTAAGATGACATTTCCATGTCCAGATCTCCATACACACCTGGTCCGTCCAGGTCTAGAGCAGTTGTCCCCAAGGTCCCATCTGTCTTTGTTAATTTATTATTGCATGTAGCTGGGTTGGTTCATTTTATTTGAGCAAGGGAGTGACACCCCAGCAGACCTGCCTCACATATCTAGTGTCGTAGAATTCATGAGGAACTGGGCAGATGGCTCAGTCAGTAAAGCGCTTGCTTCACAAGCGTCAGGACCTCAGTTTGAATCCTAGACCCCACGTAAGAAACCAGGTGTGTGGCATGTGCTTGGAATCCCAGCTCTGCGGAGGCTGATTCCTGAGGCTCCTTGTCGGGACAGTCTGGCCTAACTCGAGAACTCCAGACCCCTGAAAGACCCTTCTCGTTAAAGGTGGACAGTGTGTCATCAAGGTTGTCATCTGGCCTCCATATACATGCTCACCCATACACACACACACACACACACACACAGAGAGAGAGAGAGAGAGAGAGAGAGAGAGAACACACCACAGAGAGAGAGAGTGCACACCACACACACACACACACACACACACACACACGCAGAGAGATACAGCATACACATACACAGAGAGAGAGACAGACAGACAGGCAGACAGACAGAGACAGAGAATCTCATCAAAAAACATGTCTCATATCAAAAAAAATTTTTTCTACCTAAATAATAAACTGATCTCCCATTGGACATTCCAGTTACTAAAGCCATTAGAAGATACATTCCCTAGTCATTGTTGGGGATGGGGTCGTTTAATGTTTTCTAGTGTTTTCTATGAGTCTCCCAAATTGAATGTACCTGTGGCAGAATTGTCGTTGCCACCTGCTGCTAACATGGCCGCCGAGCATTCCTGTCCAGGTGTGCCTCGCCTCTGCAGAATGTTTGTCATTCACAAGAGGACATGGC
>PVHP010047246.1:0-12969 GCA_004024765.1 Zapus hudsonius
TAGCAGACATTAGAAGCTGACCTTACTGTTTAGCAACTTTTGCCTAAAATAAACCAAGGTACTGCTGGGCTTTGACAAAAAACTGCTTCAAATGGTAAGCAAAGAAATACTCCACAGTTGACAAGGAGAGGTGTTCAGGACTTCCCTATAGTTTTATGGTGAAAATAAACGTGAGCAAACAGTTGATACTATCGTGCTGAACTTTGAGCATCCATGTAGATTTCTTCCTATAAAAACTTTTAAAGAGAGAGTTGGCAATTCCATGAGAAGTCGCACTTCTCATGTGTTTAGTGGAAACAGAAAAAGAATTTTCTATAGGTCCTAGATGCCGGCATCAGTGAGAACCATGTCCTCAGGTGAAGCAGGATGCTTTTCTATTTTTCTTTTTAAATTAACATTTTGGCTAGCATATAAGGAAAGGAGTTCATTGTAGCATTTTTGCATGTATGTGTCACTATACTCCTCTCAGTCACCTCTACACACTGCCTGCCTCTCCCCATTGCCCTTTCCACTTGACAGGATGTAAAAACACACACAAGTCTCTGAACGTGTCTTGGAGGGAGTCTCTAGATTAGCTTAATTGAGTTGGGAAGACTCACTCTTAATGTAGGCAGCACGATTACATAGACTGGCATCCTAGCACTGAATGAAAATGACAAAATCAAGCTGTGCACCAGCATCCATCAATCTGCTTCCTGGCTGTGAGCAGCAGCCTCTGCTCTTATTCCCTCAAACTCTAAGCCAATGAACCCATCTTCCCTTAAGTTACTTTTGTCTTGTATTTGGTCACAGTGACTAAAAATGAACTTCTCTGCCTTCCTGTCCCCAAGAAGTTCCCTCCTGTTTTCATGTTGCACTCCCCTCTAGTTCCCCACTCTCCTCTCCCCTCCCTTTCAGCCACCTCCTTCCTCATCCTCTTCTCTGCATTTCCATGACTACAGATAGACCAAGACACACAAAGACGTGTACCTCAGACCCATTTACAATTAAATCCAGATTTACATAAGAAAATGAGATATTTGGGGTTTTTAGCCTGGCTTACTTTGCTTAGCATGGTGGTTTCTAGTTATATCCATTTTTCCTGTGAATATCATATCATTATTTCACTCTTTACAGCTGAATGAATTTCAATTGTGTATATGTACTGCCTTTTTTATTATCCATCCATCTGCTGATGGATATCTGGGCTGCTTTCATAGCACAGCTATTGAGAAGAGTGTAGCAATAAGCATGGATATACAAAATGATCTCTGTCGTACGCTGACTTAGAGTCCTTTGAGTGTATATCTAGGAATGGTTTAGTTGGACCATGTGGTAACTCTGATTTTAGTTTTTCGAGGAACCGCCACACTGATATCTATAGTAGGCTACACCAGTTCACCTTTCCACTCTGTCAGAAGAATAGGGACTTGGAGAGAATTAAATCAATATAGACTGGAAACCTTCCGAATGCTGGCTTCATGTAACAACTGAGCATGTGTGGAAAAAGCCTGCACTATGCAGTGAGAGGAGCAGGTGCTATGTAAATGACCTGTAAAAGGCCATGAGGCCGTGGTAGGGCACATCTTTCCTGCTCTTGGCAGTGCCTCTCTCCTTCTTGATAAACTGTCTCTGGTTCCATTACTTTATTATGTGTCTCTGTTACAATTCCTTGTCCTGGACACAAGAACCTGGAAGCTTCAGCGGGCAGTGGGTCCCTCTAGACTGGGACTCTTCTTCGTTGTCAACAGCTCAGGGTGTGTAAGGGTTACTTTCTCTACATACTTGCCAGCACTTGTTTTCATTGGCTTTCTGGATTTTTGTGATTTTGGTGAGATGAAATCTACATGAATGTTTTAAATAGCTTGTTTTACTGACAGCTGTTAAACATATATAATAATGTAGTCATCTCCTGGGACCTTCACTTGTCTCCCACCTGCTTCCACCAAACCTCTTCTCCTCAATAGTCTCTCCTACTTGATTTTTTTTTGTAACCCACTGAGTACAAGTAATGTCTATTTGAGCGTGGACAGGTGGATGGAGCTGTCACTCGATAGAGGAGAGATGGCAAGCACACAGCCAGTGGCTACACCATTGAAGAAAACCTGACTAGTATTTTTAAGAGGCCCCTAGCAAGTCACACACCATCTGTTTCTCTTCCTTACAGTTAATTAATTAATTATATTATATTTTTATTTATCATTTGGGGATGCTGTTTTTATTATTTTTAAAAGTTTCATACATGTATATAAAGTATTTTGGTTATATTCATTCCCCCTTACCTTCTTTTATCCCCTACCTCCTGATAAAGAACCCCTTCCTGTGTTTATGTTTTTCTGTGTGTGGGAGGAAAACACACTGAGTTCATTTAAGGTGCTTTCATAGCGTGGGTAGGAAGTCACGCTCTGTTGTATGGTCAATTTCCCAGTGTCCACGCCACTGTAGAACATGGCCGCCCCTCCCAGGAACGTATAGCTGCCAGGACCTTCTCCTACTCTTTCCATGATGAATGCTGACAAGTGATTTTGTGCAGGAAACCACAGCTGCTGTGAGCTTATGAGTATCACAGCCCTGGCATGTCCAGAAGACGACATTTCACAGCATCCTTCCCCAGCATCTGATTCTTACATTGTTTCCACACCCCTTCTGAGATGTGCAGGGATGGATACAGAGGTCCCTTTAGGGCAGAGCAGACACTAGTCACTTATTCTCAGCACTTTCACCTGCGTGTGTCTCTCTGTTCACTACAATAAGAAAATTAAGTGATTTAGGCTGAGGGAAGAACTAATCTATAAACAAACATTTATTTAATTCAGTCACACCTTTTATACCTCTTTCACCACACTGGTGAATATGTCCCAGGCTCCAAGGACTGGGGCATGGATGTTTTGTATTCTTCTTTTTTTAAATATTCTATTTATTCACCCTCAAGGAGAGAGAGAGACAGAGACAGAGACAGAGAGACAGAGAGAGAGTGTGTGAGCTAGCACACCAGGGCCACCACCCTGTGGGTCTGGCCCATGTGGGCGCTGGGGAACCAAACCCGGGGCCCTAGGCACTGGAGGAAAGTGCCCTACCCGCTGAGCCATCTCTCCAGCCCCTGTTTTGCATTCTTTTGTCTATCAATACTATCTGCCACTTCTAGAGTTTTTGTTTATAGAATCCCATGAGTTATATATCTTAAATATTTTCCTTTCTGCTGCATTCAACCTTTCAGCCTGTAAACCCATTTTTATCCCTCCCATATTAAAAAGTATTTTCTGAGCTATTAAATGTGCTGGCTTGCAAAGCCTGAGGGCTTGGATTTGATTCCCCAGTACCCATGGAAAGCCAGGTGCACTACATGGACAATGTGACTGGAGTTTGTTTGGAGTGGCTGGAAGCCCTGGAACACCCAGAGTCACTCTCTCTGTCTGCTTCTATCTCTGTCTTTTTCTGTTTCTCTGTCTCTCTTCTCTGAGAAGAGAAATAATAGATAAATAAATTAAATAAAATTTTTTTTTTGTTTTTTCGAGGTAGGGTCTCGCTCTAGCCCAGGCTGACCTGGAATTCACTCTGTAGTCTCAGGGTGGCCTTGAACTCACAGTGATCCTCCTACCTCTGCCTCCTGAGTGCTGGGATTAAAGGCGTGTGCCACCACGCCTAGCAAAATAAAAAAAATTTTAAAGTATTTTCCATTCCTTCCTTGAAGTTGATGATGTCACCTATTGTCTCCACTTCCTTCTTCTAATTCACACTCAATTCACTGTAGTACAATTCTCTTCCCATAATTCTACTCAACTAGCTCTTGCTAAGGTTGGTTCCATATTGTAACTGTCATATTCAAGTGATGATTTTTTAGCCCTTATGTAACTTTTTGCAGAATATAGCACTATTGACTTTATCCATGCCGTTATCTACTATCTGGATATCAACAGTTGTTCTGTTTGGATTTTCCCCTTATTAACTTGTTAAATCTTGGATATAGCATCAGGTACTTTGTTATTGCTAGAAACAAATACCTACTTAAGGAAGGAAAGGGTTTATTTTGGCTTACAGTTTTGATGGGAGGGCACTCATGGCAGGAGCAGGAAGCAGGTGTCACACTGTCACATCAGCAGGTGGGGGAATAAAAAAGTGATGACTACTGCTCAGCTTGCTTTCTCCTTTTTCTTCTGTCTTGGACCCCTGCCACATACAGTTAGACAGGTCCTCCTCCCTTAACTAATCTAATCTAGAGAATCATAGTCATTCCCAGACATTTGTTTCCATGGTGATGCTAAAACCTGTCAAGCTGAAAACCAGAGACTAATATCACAGGTATAATGTGTCAAAAGGTTTATATTTTGAGGGCTTTGTTTCTCATGCCATGTTCAGAGTGGGGTTTTGGCATATCATCTGATTATGAGGACTCTAACCTAATCAATTAATCCATTAATTCACAATTTGATGTATCTATAATTTTATCTATCTACTTACTATCTATCTACTAGGGGATAGGGCCTTGTTGGAAAGAATAAGTGACTAAGAACGTGACGTTGAAGGGTGTGTCTTCTTGCAGCCTCTCTCCCACTCTGGTCTGCTTCTCCTGCCACACCTCCAGCCACATACATCAGTCCCATAGCAATGGAGCCATCTGATCATAAAACTAACCGCTGAAAACTCGAGTCAAGATAAGTCTTTCCTCGATTAAACTGTTTGTCTCTGGTATTTTTCACAGCATTCTGTCACACTAACGCATGTTTCTAATATTCAATCTGCTTTGTGGGCTTCTCCTTTATTCTCTGATCAATTTCTTTATATAACAATGATCTACTTGCAGGATCTTACTCATTCTCTAATTCTGTTTAGCTATGAAAAGATGACTTCAACTTTTTTTTTATTTTTGTGGAACATTTATCCAGCTCCCTGAGAGGAATCTATCTTTGTCTATGATGCTCATACTGAACCTATCATTTCCAAAACCAAATGCAAGACCTGCTTTTCTTCTTCTACCTCTTGGTCTGGCTGTTGGGAACTCAGTCATCAAAAGTGGGACATGGAATCACTCCTAAATCCACAGTCTTGCCTCCTGCATTTTATGGCTCACTGTGATAGATATAATAGGGGGGGGGGATTTGCTTGCTTAATATCAACTGTGTCTTAAACTCTGTAAAAAATGCCAGAAAACTAAACAATGTTATTTCTTAGTGCATTTGTTAGTTTTGTGTCACAACAACTACAATACCTGACTACCTTCTCCTTGTGACAAAATACCTGGCCAAGCCAATTTAAGGAGAGAAGGGTTTATTTTGACTCATAGTTTGAGGATATATCATGATGAGGAAGGCATGGTGCCAGGAGATCAAGGCAGCAGCTCACATTGCTTTCACAGTCAGGAGGCAGAGAGAGATGGGTCACTTTCTCTCTTTTATGCAACCCCCACACCATGGAATGGTACTGTCCACATTCGGGGTGGGTCTTCCTACCTTAGTTAACCATTTCTGGAATATCTTCATAGATAAATTCAGAGGCTTGTCTCACAGGTGATTCTCAATCCCATCAAATTGGTAATTAGGATCAACCATCACAACATGGCAGAAACAACTTAGAAGAAGAAAGATTTATTTTGGCTCCTGGTTCCAGGGTGTTTCATCATGGTGGGGAAGGCATGGTGGATCAGCTCAGTCTACAGCAGTGGGAGCTCTGACAGAGCATGATCAGGTCACAGTATACCAGGACAAGCAGGAACCAGGGGCAAGGTTATAACCCTCAAAATCTTGCCATGAGTAACCTACTTCTGCCAGCTAGACTACTCTCCTAGGGTTCCACAGCCTCTCTGCATGACACCACCAGTCAGGGAACAAGGGCTGTAAATGTGAGTATGAGGAGGACATTGCAGATTCTAACCACAATACCCAGATACCTTGATGCTTGGTCTCACTGTGCCTTAGGGACCTATAACCAGATGGATTTGTAGAAGGCATGGTTCAGAACTGGGCTCAGAAAGGAAGGAACTAGAAAACCAATATCCTCTCTGCTAGGGTGCACTAAAACAGACAGCACCTTCCAGATTCATCCTGTTGTTTCACACTCATGATAAGAAAGGCAGCTCCCTCCCTTGGTAGCTGAGGTCTTTTATGTGACACTGACAATTAGTGCTAAGAGTTTAGCCTTCCATTTTCTTTAACCCTCTAAAACACTTATGTATAGCCTATACTTAAAAACAGTAACTCATTCAGTTTAAAATAATCAGAATGGTTTGTTAATTGATTTCCTCCCTCTCTTCCTTCCTTCTTTTTAAATTTTATTTCATTTTTTAAATAAAGGGTCCCACACTGTAACCCAGTCTGTCCTGAAATTCACTATAACATAGCCTGGCCTCAGCCTCTCAGCAATACTTCTGCCTCAGCTTCAGTTCTCCATTGATGGTATTACAGGAGTGAGCCACCAAGTTAGGTTCATGTTCCCTTTCCTCTCTTTTCTTCTCCTCCTCTCCTCTCTGTCTCCTACTTTCCTTCCTTTCTGGTGCTTTGGATCCAACCTCATATCTGTCATGTACCCTAACACTGAATGATAGCCCCAAACACCAGAATTGTCAATTTTGTTCTTTGATCTCTGCAAATAAACTGTAACATATTAGTTACAAAATGGCATGAGTGTTTATTCCTAAAAGCAAGCCACACAGTTTTGTTTATATATTACCTTATGAGTTTGTATCCTTAGTGTATTTTATCTAAGCTAAGAAAATGTCATGCTGCTTGAAAAATCTTATCACTGCACATACTTAACCTTCTTCAAAATACTTCATCCATAGGGGTTTGAATTGAGGGTATTTATCACAGCAGACAAATTCTTTATGTGCCTTATCTGGTCCATCTATCTCACCTCAATTTTCCCCAGGCTTCCTTGCTCATTTCATGTCCTAGTCAAACTTTAAACTCGATGGATTTTGTCCATTGCTTCCACGGCCCAACACCAACATTTTATTTTCTGTAAAACCTTCCCAGACTCACTCCCTGCCAGAGGCAGGCCTCCTCTTGCTGTCACATCACTGTGACTTGTCTGCTTCCCACATCTTGAATCCTCATCCTTCTCTGCGTTCATGTGCCTATCCATGAGAGTTATGTCTTCAGTAAACATTTTACAAGATCAAAGTATCAGTAGCAGAAAACAGAAGAGTAGAATTTTGTCTTCGCTATCAGTATTTATCAAGTGTTTACTTGATCTATCAAGTTAAATTCTAGGGATGTGCTATGAGAAGGGCACCCTCTTTTAGAACTTTACAGTCTAATGGGGGGGCGGTGCATTGTAAAACAAAAATCTAAGCAAAGTTCAACAATTGCAAGCAAGCATATTTAACAACTGAGCCATCTCCTCAACCTCCAAAGAATCAACAATCAGATGCAAGCATGCTAGGTGAAGTGAGAAGAAGCTGAAAGTATGAGATTTACAGAAGGAATTTAAGCCTATAAGGAAGGGATAGAATTAAGTTAGAATGCGCCCATGTTCCAGAGAGAAAGCTCACTAGAAAGTATATCCTTTATGATGTTCCCTGTTGAATACTCTAACCACCTTACTCCCAACCCCAAGGCTCTGCCTTCTGAGAATAGGGGTGTTCTCCAACATAACATCAGCTTTCAGTAAAGTACCCAATTTTCTGTTGCAGTTGAGTTTCAGTGACAGAACATTTGGCAAGCATTCAAAAAAACACAAAGCACTGATTTTAGGAGCCAACATTATTAAAAGTAAAAAGAAGAAAGAGAAGGTAGAAGAGGAAGAAGGAGAAGGAGGAGAAGAGAAGAAGAAGAAGAAGAAGAAGAAGAAGAAGAAGAAGAAGAAGAAGAAGAAGAAGTGGGGGAGGGGAAGGAGAAGGAGGGGGAAGAGAGAAGAACAAAAGAAGAGGAGGAGGAGGAAAAGACAAAAGTTAAAAAAAAAAAAGAAAAAGTCAAGAAAGAAAGGTTGGTTCCCTCCTCAATTTACCAAATCTGCCAAGTATTACTTAATCAAGAATAATGTCTGTGTGTGAGTCAGGACAGACCAATGTGGAGCAAACCAAGTGTTGACCCCTATGAGATCTCTGTCTCTGTGTGACTTATGCTCATGTCTCCTTAGCTTCTAGATGCCCTGTGTATTTCTGCTCTCTGCTCTCTCTCTCTCCCTCCCCCTTCCATACCTACCAATGGTAAATACAGATTCTTTAAAATACAGAGTTTAAATCTTAACCTTCCCCTCAAAGGCCTGTACTTTGCAAGATCAACTCTCCTGGGGAGTTGGTGCTTTACACATCTTTACTGAAATCTTGTGTTCCCTGAAGACAAGAATTCTGTGATCCTGGCTTTCAGACACTGAGAGTTTATTTGGAGTCTCATCTTGTGTTTCTTCCCTTTTATCTATCTTCACTCCCTTGTCTGTCTTCCCAGTTTACCTGGAATAGATTCTTCTAGCTGTTCTGAGCTTTGGCTCTGTCTCAATTTTCTCATACTTGGTTCAGTAGATCTTATATGATCATTGTTTATTAAAATTTGGTATGTTGAGACAGTTTATTGTTATGAAGCCCAGGCTAGCCTCAAACTTGCAGTCCTTTTTCCTTTGCCTATAATCCATGCTGGGATTATAGGCAGGCTCTATCATGCCTGGATCCCTTGCATGAGCTTTTTGAAAATCAATCTCCATCCAGATGATAATCTCTTCAAGGGACAAGATCTGCTTTTTCCCAACTGTCCAATAATAAAACAATGCTAATCATAGAATAGATGTTCATCTGAAAACTAAGTAACATTCAGTGACTTTCCAAACTCTTGTTAAGTATTTGATGGTAGGAATGAGCCAAACATCAGTTTTCCTTCAGTTGGTGGTACTGGGGGTTGAAACTAAAACTCTCCAAATGCTCGGCAGGTGCTCTACCACCCAACCATACCCTCAGGCCTTGTGTTCATATTTTTTTTGAGGTAGGGTCTCTCTCTAGCCCAGGCTGACCTGGAATTCACTCTGTAGTCTCAGGGTGGCCTTGAACTCATGGTGATCCTCCTACCTTTGCCTCCCGAGTGCTGGGATTAAAGGCATATGACACCACGCCCTGCTCTTCATATTATTTTTGAGACAAGATCTCACTAAGCTACAAAGGCTGGCTGAGAACTCACTCTGTAGCATATATGGGCCTTGAATTTATGATCCCCCTGCCTCAGCTGTCCAAATAGCTGGGATAACAGGTTTACATCACCATACCAGGCTGTGTCATTTCTTTTACTGTTGGAGAAACTTAAGTTCAGTCAGGGGAGCAAAGGAATCACTTATACTGTCTGTCTTTTCAAAGGTCTTTTGTAGATGAAAATATTTTATAAATGGTAAACAAGATCCCCATGTAAGTGATTATCATTATTATATTATCTTTGTTCCAGAGCTGTGGAATAGTGTTTTATGTGTCCCCACTTCATAGACACAGAAACAGGGAGAAATAGCATCTGTGATTGGCCCAGGGTCTAGCGGGCCCCCAGAGCCCAGGGCTCAGCTCATCGGATGCAAAAAAAAAAAAAATGGTAACAACCTATTGAACTTTGTTTTTTCTCTTTTAAATTCATGCTGGTTTTCTGCAGGGTCCCTATCAACAGATAAAAGAGCCCAAGAAGAGGTTCCAAACCCACTCTGCTTGAGGCTGGACTCCACCTCTTCCTAGTTCTGGATCAGCTCCTAGTCCCAGAGTCAGAATTCTTTGTTTGGTTCTTGGATTCCATGAAACTGTACATGAGAAGTCTGCACATGGTTTCATTTCTACTGGTCCCTAGGGCTAGTTTAGGGCAAGTTGCCATATGAGTTCTAAGAACATGCTAAATTAATAAAAAGTGTAAAATGAGTGAAGTGAAAATAAAACTGAGAACAAAACACACCAAGGTCACAAATGATTTATAATATTCAAATACCTTAATAGTAGAAAAAGAACCCACAGCATTTTTTCAGATTGGTTTTTTAATACCCCAAACATAAAATAAATGTAGACATCTAAGTACATGGATAAAAGCCATTACAACAAATTTAAATTCATTAATACCTCACATGATAAAAGCTTCTGTCCTTCAGTTATATAGATCTATGTCTGGTTCATTCTTCCTTAAATGGGGATTCTAAATCATGCTGCTGATGTTTGAGTGGAAGCTGGAGAGAATGTTCACTTCCTCTTCATGTTATCATGCTTAATGATAGTTTAAAACAGTAACAATACCAAGTCAAAACTTTCTTGAGATTTTGAACAATCCCAGATAGCACAGTCTAAGAAACATCTTTCTAACTAAGTGCACCATGAGCAAAGTGCTGCCCTCACTCAGAACCTCCTCTCCATGGCTGTCTGGAGAAGACAGCCTCAAGGGCACGTGCTTGAGCTGAACACATAAAGGTGTATTTGGGTAAAATGCCAAGGACAGCCACAATCTTCTCCTATTTGCTACCATCATAGGCAAAACTCAGTGAGTTTCCAAAGATTACGGACCTTCACAGCATCTCTGGGAGTCAAGAGAGCCACCCCCTGCCACACCTCCAAGCTCTATGGTGTGTTCCCAGGTCCTGCCAGAGTCCTTTCCAGCTGAAAGCTCCATTTGTCCCCAGTTCCTCGGAGGCACCAGAGACTGAGCTGCTTTGACATCCGCCCACTCTCCAAGGGGTCACCTGTTTCCTTGTCCCAGCCAATGGAGGTCAGCTTCTCAAGGGGAATTTCAAAGAAGAGGAGGCAGGCATGGGTCTGTCCATAAAAGGGCCTCTTTGAGGTTTGCAAAAAAGCAAAGCAATGCGTTTTGTGTTCCCAGTTAGACCCTCTGGCACGAGGCCGCCTGAGAACAGGCCTTCGAACAGTTCTTGCTGGAGGATGGCCAACAGAGGCGGCCAGATGCTTTTCACAGGACCTCTAGCTAACCCTGAGGCAGTGGAAATTGGAGTCAGGACAGCCACCTCCCTTCCCCATTGCATTGCCCACTCCCAGCGCTGCCCTTACCCCCCCCCCACCCCAGCAGCCTCCTGACAGGACCAAGTAATGTGGGTTCAAGGACAACAGGCCATCTCTGCACAGAAAAGCAAAATGGAAAACCGTCCAGATGGAGCTTTCACTGCCTTCCTTCCTCCCCCGCAGGCGCAAAGCAGAGAAAGCCTCTGCCCACTCCTGCCTGCTGGGGAGGGCAGGTGCAAGTGCCCTTCTGGTGACCATTCCTTCCTGTCTCTTGGCCCCTTCCCTGGGTTCTGGAGGCCATGGACACATTCAAACTAGCAGCCAGAGTGCCTGCCTCGCCCAGCATGGAAAATCCGGGGCAAGGGGCAGCTGTGGGCAGTCCTGGGTTCAGCAAGACTGGGAAGAAATCCTGTAAAGAGTCACACACTCTTTCCTGGCCAAGAGAAAAGACAGGCCATTTGTTCTTGCCCCCTGAGTATCAAAGGGAATGTGTCCTCCCCACACAGGCTTCCAGCACACCTGAGACCTCTTGTGAACCTGCACTCAGCAGTCTCTCCCTCCTGCCGGGTGGGTGCCTTGCCTGCTGTGACAGATGAATGTGCCCCCTGATCCTGGTCCCACCAGGACCAGGTCCTCCACTCTGTCCTGTGTGTGCCCTCTCCACACACAGTGCTTCCTCTTGACACGATCACGGGCACCTAGCACATTTAATGAAGGGAAGCCTGCACTTTCAGACTCTCCATCAGTGTTCCCAAGCCAATGCCCTTGTGGCTAGCAGGCATTTGTGGGGTGTCTGCCAAAAGGTCTTCTGGTGAAGAGCATGGAGGATGTATAGTCCTATAGGTCCCAGGCTGTTCCTGCTTACTTTCCTGTTTCTCATCACACTGGCTAACCCTCCCCTGGTATATTTATGAGTTGCTCATCTAAAGATCTGCCCTCAGCATGCCTATCTCTAGCATGAGGAGCCTGGTGGGTGCACAGTCCTTCGGGTGGTTACTAGTGGATGACAGCCTGGCTTCCTCTGTGCTGTCTCCATCATTCGCTGGGTTGGACAGTTGAATAATGTCACAGGAAGGGAGCACTGCATGCCTGGCCTTGAGCAAAGTCTCTTACCAGCGGCTTGCTGTGGCCCATGGAGAAACTGGGGAGGGAGGAAGAGTGCACCTGGGCTTCTCTGTTTGGTAAAGGAACCAGCATTTTAAAAAACATCCTCTGAAGCCAAGGATATTTTCAGGCTGTGAATAAACTGTTGTGCCCTTCAGAGTGTCTCTTTTCCACTTCCTCTCCCTGAAGTGCCTTAGTTATGAATTTAAGAGGAGGCCAAAAAGATTGTAGGAGGCTTCTAAAGACATTTAAACAAAACACATCCTGATAAACAGAAATCTCTTGCTCTTTATGGAATGACGTACCTATAATCTCAGCACTCAAGAGCCAGAGATAGGAGGACCATGAGTTTGAGTCTAGCTCGGGCTACAAGACTGTATCTCAAAACAAGAGTAAAATACCTTAGGGAAAACTTTTTGATGAGTACAAGGAAGTCAATGAATTACAATGATGAGAAGACCTCTTTGAAATATTCTCTGCCTTTGAAAATAGAGCACAAGGTGTATATAAGGTGTAGACCCACAATGTCTTGTAAATGTCCCATTCACAAGATATGAGGTGTTCATGAAGAGTCAGACTGATACAGGTTCCTCCCTGTAGTGAGCGGTTCCTGTGAGGTAAGGGGGCAGGGCGGCCCAGCCCCATTTCCCCGGCCGGGTCCTGTCACTCCCACTTACGGAATGCCCCGCGGTCCTCTCCTTTGTTTAGAGCCTGCTGACCACGCCTGTAAGATGGCGCTGGTTTATGTTCACCACCCCCACGGAGGAGAGTGTCCAGTGGAAAAACAACTCCTTGGATGGAAATGGCTTAATGCCTGGCATGCTTCCGTGTATGTGGACCAATTATGAATGTATACGTGTGTTATGCTGATAGGTTGTAGTATGACTTAAAAATTCCTGCACATCCTGAGGCGGGAGGAGAAAAGAAGAAGAGAAGAAAGAAGAAAGGTTGTAACTCAAGGTTTCCTGAATAAACTGCTGTAGAGAAGAACTCGT
>PVHP010047247.1:0-12975 GCA_004024765.1 Zapus hudsonius
ACTGTGAAATGTTCCCAGATTGGCCGATGCCCTGGAATCCCCATTCATCAGCTGTTTGGAGAGGTTGTGAGACTTGTCGTAGGTAGAGCCTCGCTGGAGGAAGTGGGTTAACTGAGGGCTGGCCTTGAGGTTTTATAGCTCAGCTTCATTTCTGTCTTACCCATGCTTCTTTGTGAGTAATGACCTTACCCCCCACCACCAGCACCATGGGGGTGCTGGGTGCTTTTCCCCTAAGGATGGACTGTGTCTTCTCAAACTGTGAGACAAAAGAAATTTCTTATCTTTTAAGTTGCTTCTTATCAGACATTGGGTCACCAGGATGAGAACAGTGACTATTATGATGCCTAATTAAGCAATTCTTACTTTAATATTTATTTAAGAGAGAGAGAGAGACAGAGAGAGAGAGGTGCAGATAGAATGGGCATCTCAGGGCCTCCAGCAAACCCAGATACATGTGCCACTTACAGCATCTGGCTTTACTTGGGTACTGGGGAATCAAACCTGGGTCCTTAGGTTTTTCAGGCAAGTGCTTTAATCACTGAGCCAATCTCTCCAGCCCTAATTAAGCAATTCTTTTATTGGCTCTGCATCCCTCTTTAGCTGTCATTCTGTGGCTCTCTCTTTAGTCTCTGTTAAGTTTCTATAAAGCAGGATCAGGGCTGGAGTCCCTGCTCTTTGCTAAGGTTTTGTGCTGAGGTCTGTCATACTGGTGGTGGTTTTCTCTCTGCTTAAATCTGTGAAAGGGAGCAAGCTTTTTCTGCCATTATGGAATTTCTCCCTGGATCTGTAAGCTTGAAATAAATTCCTTCTTCCCCATAACTGTGCCTGGTTTGAATGCTCATCCCAGTAACTGGAGTGTCTAATACTTTTCTCATACTATAGGTAAGCTCTCTGTAGCTACTGAGCTATATATGTCTCCAGCCCTTATTCTTTTATTGAAAAACTATTTTATCTGTCTGTCTGTCTGTGTCTGTCTGTCTGTCTGTCTATTTATTTATTTGCAAGCAGAGAGACAGAGAGAGAATGGGCGCACCAGGGCCTCCAGCTGCTACAAACGAACTCCCGGGCACATGCACCACTCTGTGCCTCTGGCTTTACGTGGGTTCTTGGGAATCGAACCTGCCCCCCACCATGTTCAAATGTAGTGCTAAGCACAATGGAAGTGCTTAAATATTTTGTCCATCTCTTACTTCCCACCTAGGAGTGTATGTCCCTGCGTTCCTTCTCCTAGATGTCAAATGTCATGTGGAAGGTTCCTTACGTCCAAGAAGAGTCTCTTTTGGAGAGAAGAATTAAGTGCCAAGTTGTAATAGATTTTTCTGTCCTCTTTTCACATTGGTCCAATCATGTCACGTCTTCAATGTGCATTGCCAGTTTGGAAAGAGACGATAAAATTCTTTTGGTTTTTATGTTTCCAATATTTTCAACACTTCTTCTTGCCAATAACGAGGGACATCTGGGAGTTGGATGTTGTCTCTTATTACGGTTTGGTAAACATCATTCAGGGTTTTTTTTTTTCTGTCTTAAAGGCAGCCTGCCAGCTACTTAGAGAGATGTGATCTTGTTTAAATGGGGAAAGTGGAGACCGTGGAGGGAAGCGTGGAAATGCTCTTGACAGTCCCAGAAGGTTTTGGTAGTGACAGGCTTAAGCAGACCTCTTCTGTCTCAAGTGGTGAGGCCCCAAAGGGTAAGGTTTCCTTTCCCTTCTCTGACTCATCAGAGCAGCTAAATAACCATTCAGTGGTTAAGAACAGTGTGGCAAACACTGGCTAATACCAAGCTCACTGGGCTATGTCTTTCTAGAACTTTCTACTTGCTAAGTGCGGATCTCAGAGTTTCAGGAAACCAGCAAGCATCTAAGGGACTCGATGCTGTGAGGAGCTTCATGGGCTGTGGTCTCTTTAAAACCTTGGCACATAGGGATCTTTGGCCTTAGTAGTAGCTGAAGGAATTGCAACTCTGTAAAGATTAAATTATCTGTTCCAATCAGTAAGGACAGCCAGGATTTCAACAGCCCTTCCTGCCTCTGTGATCTGGATACTGTCTGTCACAACCTCTGGCAGGGACCTTAATGAAATTGGACTAAGGACATTCACTACAGTCTCCTTTAGATGTTGGCTTCTTTCCGTGTTTGGTTTCCAGAGAAATCTGGGTTTAGACGAGAACTCGGTTTTTATTTGCCAGGAGAATCTTAAATGGCTGACTCTGGTTGTCGAGATAAAGGGAGAAAACCATGCTAGAAATAAAACAAAGCTGAGAGATTTTGGTTTCTTTTAAAAAAATATTTTGGAGTGGGAGAGATGGCTCAGTGGTTAAGGAGCTAGCCTCCAGTGCCTGAGGACCTGGGTTCAATTCCCCAGTATCCATGTAAGTCAGAAGCACAAAGTGGCCCATGAATCTGGAGGTCATCTGCAGTGGCTGGAGGCCCTGGCACAGCCATACTCTCTCTGTCTCTCTCTCTGCCTCTCTTTCTCTCTCCTTGTATCTTTCTGCTTGCAAATAAGTAAAAATAAAATATTAAAAATTTTTAAAAATTTATTTGTGAGAGAAAGAGAGAGGAGGGGAGAGAGAAAGAAAGAGAGGGCCTCCAGTCACTGCAAACAAACTGCAGATGCATGCACCACCATATGCATCTGGCTTTATGTGGGTACTGGGGAATCGAACCCAGGCCATGAGGCTTTGCAAGCAAGTATCTTTAACCACTGAGCCCTGATTTTGGCTTTTGAAGCTTGAATAATGCTTTACAAGCATTAGGCTGTGACAGGATTGTTTGGTGGGCTTATTAACATAGTTTCCCAAACTGTTAACCTTAATAAATTACTAAATAAAAACCTCAAAGGTTAGGAGCTACGGGTTTGACCTAGGATCCCAGGAAGTGCTGTTCTGTGGATATGTATCATGTGAGTATCATTGTTTAATTATTAATTAGTTAGAGAGAGAGAGAGACAGACAGTAAGAGACGGAGAGAGAAAGAGTGTGCCAGGGCCTCCTGCTGAAGCAAACAAACTCCAGATACATGTGACACTTTGTACATCTGCCTTTATGTGGGTACTGGGGAATCGAACCTGGGCCATCAGGCTTTGCAACCAAGCACCTTTAACCACTGAGCCATCTCTCCAGAACCTCATTGTTTTATTAAAATGAGCATTTACTGATCCTTTGAGCTCTTACTATGTGATTGGTATTGTGTTGGAGACGGAACCACTTTGTGCAGTGCATTATTGCTGGTTTCTAACATAAGGCTGATTTTCTCAGGAATCTAATGATGACGTGATTTGAAAACTACATATCAGCACTTAAATATTTTATTAAATTTTTTTTTTATTTAGCCGGGTGTGGTGGCACACGCCTTTAATCCCAGGACTCAGGAGGCAGAGGTAGGAGGATCTCTGTGAGTTCAAGGCCATCCTGAGACTACAGAGTGAATTCCAGGTCAGCCTGGGCTAGAGGGAGATCCTACCTTGAAAAACCAAAAACAAACAAAAACATTTAATTAATTTGCAAGCAGAGAGAAAAAGAGAGAGAGAAGAGAGAGAGAAAGAGAGAAAAGAGAGAGAGAGAGAAAGAGAGAGAGAAAAGAGAGAGAGAAAGAGAGAGAGAGAAAGAGAGAGAGAGGAGAGAGAGAGAGAGAGAGAGCGAGAGAGAGAGAGAGAATGGATGCACCAGAGCCTCCAGCTGGCTGCAAACGAACTCCCGATGCATGTAGTACTTTTTCCCCCAATTACGTTCTTTCCCTCTTCCTTTGGGGAAACACTTGGACATGAAATTGCTTCATCACAGGGAAAGATATTATCAAAGATTTTGATATATGAAGTTATCAAATTATTTTCAAGAAAGGTTGTGTTCATCTAGTACCCAATAGCAAATAATCTTTTTAGTAAATCACTGCCACAAGGTGGTGGAATTGACATTTGGGTGTTTTCTTACTGCAGCCACCCTTGCTTATTTGTGAGAGTTCTTTTTTTTTGAGGTTGGGTCTTGCCCAGGCTAACCTGGAATTCACTATGTAGTCTCAGGCTGGACTCGAACGCATGGTGATCCTCCTGCCTCTGCCTCCCGAGTGCTGGGATTAAAGGCATGCTCCAACATACCCAGCTAAATATTTTATTTATTTGCAGAGAGAGAGAGAGTGAGAGAGAGAGAGAGAGAGAGAGAGAGAGAGAGAGAGAGAGAGAGAGAGAGGCAGGCTGCACCAGGCCTTCTTGCCACTACAAATGAACTCCAGATGCATGTGCCACTTTGTGCATCTGGCTTTGCATGGGTACTGGGGAATTGAACTCAGGGCCTTCAGGCTTTGCAAGCAAGAGCCTTAACCACTGAGCAATTTTGCCAGTCTCTGTAAGAGTTCTTTAACTATCAAAGACACTGACCTTTGAAAAAGCTTAATGATTTTTGTAAATTATATTAAAGTTTGTGCCAAGTGACCTTGAAAGACTGGCTTTATGATGTCATGGAACACAAAATGTAAGTCAGGAAGTTTTTCTCCTTGCAGGAAGAAGTCAGTAAATGTCTTGTAAAATATGAACTCTTCTGGAATGTTCTCTCAAATACTCAGTCCTCCTGCTATTTGAGGCAATTTCTTTTGCTGCAGGAATTTTTCTCCTCCAGGATTTGAATGGGTTGTGAAACACCTGAACAGGATAGTGTGGAAAACCAGAGACATCTTTCTGAAGATCTGACCATTTAGCCTGAAGACCCGGGTTCGATTCCCCAGAACCCATGTAAAGCCAGATGCACAAAGTGATGCATGCATGCAGAGTTCATTTGTAGTGACAAGAAGGCCTGGTGTGCCCATTCTCTCTCTCTCTCTCCTTGCAAATAAATCTACATCTAAACACAAGCCTGGTTCTTTTCTGTTTATAGTCAGTAAGGCAAGCAAACTGAAAGAGACAGCTGAACCATTGGCACCCCGTGGGTCTGTTTTGTATTCATAACTTTTCAATGATAGCACGTTTTTAATGCAGTATTGATTCAGGCCAGAAATGTTGCTCTATTTCTTTCTTGGACTGTTGAGTTAGGTCAAAGGGCACTTTGTGCTTTTAGAATGGAGATGGGAAATTTTGATGAACTAGTTCCCTTACGAGTTTCCAAAGGTTGCTGGCTGGAAGTTGGCATTTTTTTTGTTGGTTTTAGAAGGAATATATATATATATATATATATATATATATATATATATATATATAATATTTTTTTCAAGGTTTTCAAGGTAGGGTCTCGCTCCAGCCCAGGCTGACCTGGCATTCACTATGTAGTCTCAGGATGGCCTTGAACTCACACTGATCCTCCTACCTCTGCCTCCCGAGTGCTGGGATTAAAGGCATGCATCACCATGCCTGGCTAGGAGGATTTTTTTAAAAAAAATTCAGGATCTTCCTTCAAACAGCAACAAAAAATAAACCACATTTAGGAGGGGGACAGTTCTTTGTCTCATTCAATCCATGTGGTAGCTGGGCCTAATGGTGCACACCTTTAATCCCAGCACTCGGGAGGCAGAGGTAGGAGGATCCCTATGAGTTCGAGGCCAGCCTGAGACTACAGAGTGAATTCCAGGTCAGCCTGGGTTAGAGCTAGACCCTACCTTGAAAAGCCAAAAAAAAATTCTTGTTTTAAAAAATATGTTTATTTGCAAGGGGAGAATGAGAATGGGCAGACCAGGGCCTCCAGCTACTGCAAATGAATTTCAGATGCATGCACCACCTTGTGCATCTGGCTTTACGTGGGTAGTGGGGAATGGAACTCAGGTATTTAGGTTTTGCAGGCAAGCACTTTAAACGCCGAGCCACCTCTGCAGCCCATAGATTCTTTATGTTTTTTTTTTTTAATGAAGAACCAATTTTCATAAACTCAGGAAAGTTGTGCAGACTCATTCACACATAGTTCTGTGTGGCTCCAGTAAGAACCTATGGTGTTTAGGGGTCATTTTCACAGCATTGACCCATGAGAATTTCCTGGGGGTTATCACCTAGGTTGGTTCCATAACTTGGTTATTATGGATAACAGCTACATTAAACACAGGTGTGCAGGTTTTTCTATCATATGCTGATTTTTTTTAAAAAACCTATATTTATTTATTTGAGAAAGAGAGAGAGAAAAACAAAGAAAGGAAGTGTGGGCACACCACACTCCAGCCACTGTATACAAACTCCAGATGCATGCACCACTTTGTGCATCTGGCTTTATGTGGGTACTGGGGAATTGAACCTGGGTTGTTAGGCTATGCAGGTAAGCACTTTAACCATTGAGCAACCCTTCTAAGTTTTTTAGAGGGTCATTGAATCTGTAAGTCTACTGACCCATGAACACGAGAGAAGGCCTTTCTATATCTTCTGCTTAAAATTTCTGTCTTTCACATTGATATGGGTTAACCCCCCCTTTTGCGGTCAGTATTCTAGTTGCTGCGCAGAAAGAACCCAAGCAAAAGCGGCTTGTGGAGGAATGGGTTTATTTGGCTTATGGACTCGAGGGGAGACTCCATCCTGGCAGGGAAAACGATGGCATGAGCAGAGGGCTGGACATCACCTCTGCCACAGCACTGCAAACAGCGGCAGGAAGGTGTGCCAAACTCTGGCAAGGGGGAGCTGGCTTATAACCCCCATAAGCCCACCCCCAACAACACAGCTCTAGTGAGGTTCTAATTCCCGAATTGCCATCAGCTGAGGATCGATCTATCAGAACACATTCATTTGTTTGTGGGGGACACCTGGATCAAACCATGACACCCCCAACCCATATTTTCTACAGCATAGAATTATTTGTGCTGTAAAATCATTTCTGTAACCCTAGACTAACTGTTGCTTTGGCTTCTGTAACTTCTTATGCCAATTTTCCAAGCTGCTGGCCACCTGGTATCTGGCCTTGAGTCAAAACGACCCCACAGTTAAAAATACCCCAGCCACCAAGGTTAACTGACACATAGTTCTGTGGGTTTTGTTAACAATGTCTGTGTCGAGATGAACCAAGGATGGCTCACCCATCTTCCTATCTGAAACCATCAGCTGTGGTCATGGATGACCTTAAGTGAGGTAACTATGGAAACTCATGTTTCTGGTTTCAGCACCAATAAATTAGTATTCCAATGAAGGACACAGGTTAACCTCCTTGTGAATTACATGCCATCTATGTAGTAAAGTGTCAAGTGAATATATGTATATTTAATCATTTGTGATAACCTCAGAGACCTATGACTAAAGCATTGTCCTCAACACTGGTAAACCCCTACTTAGGAATTTGAATAATTGGGGGCTGGAGAGATGGCTAAGTGGTTAAGGCGCTTGCCTGCAAAGCCTTAATGAGCCAGGTTTGATTCCCCAGTGCCCACGTAAAACTAGATGCACAAAGTGGTGCATGCATCTGGAGTTCATTTGTGGTTGGAGACCTGGTTCTCTTTTGCTCTTTCTCCTCTCTGTCAAATAAATAAATAGAAAAATAATTAATAAATCTGCATAATTGATCAAAGAGTAAGAGATATTTGT
Organism: Zapus hudsonius; assembly: GCA_004024765.1. Lineage (NCBI taxonomy): Eukaryota > Metazoa > Chordata > Mammalia > Rodentia > Dipodidae > Zapus > Zapus hudsonius. Next base: position 7,473 of record PVHP010047247.1, read on the forward strand.
GAAGGGCCTGCCTAAGGGCATTTAGTTATTTTTAATGATTTGCCTGTTATTTATTAAGACTTCTCAGGGCTATGTTGGTCATAACTCCGCCTGTTTTTCAACGGTCCCTCCATTCTCTCCCCACCATTGAACCAATGCCCGCAGTACATAATTGTATTATTCAGATAGCTAAAGAAAGGGATGTGACATCCTCATGAAGTTCTATTTAAACAGATTTTCCAGAAGCCATCTCCCTCCTAAACAGCCCTCGTAGTGCTGGAAAGTTCTATGCAAGCTGCTGGGGGACACTGGTCACCAACACTGGGAACAAGCAGGGGATCTGGCAAGCTACAAAATCAACCAGCCTAGGAAAGATGTACACACCTATGCAATAGTAGCACACAGGCTTGGGGGGGGGGGTCATCAGCTGTTCTCTGATTGGATATGAGGCCTGTTCAGTGGGAGGGAACTCATACCTGGTACTGAGAACCAAGGTGGAAATCAGAAGCCTATGGCTGGGAATGTCATAGGCTCTAGAGGGAAGCTGGTCCTGCTCTTTGGCTAAGATGAGAAACTATGCTCCTCAAAAATTCATTTACAAGGACTGGAGAGATGGCTCAGTGGTTAAGGAGTTTGTCTGCAAAGCAGAAAGACCCAAGTTCAATTCCCCAATACCCACATAAAGCCAGATGCACAAGGTGGTACACACATCTGGAATTCCTTTGCAGTAACTAGAGGCCTTGGCGTGCCCATTCTCTCTCTCTGTCTGCTTCTTTCTCTCACTCTCTCAAAGAAATAAATAAAATATATTTTTTTAAAAAATAAATGTTTAAAAAAATCATTTACAGCCCCATGATGATGCTGACAGACACTTAGAAAAATCAAAACCTACGCAAACAGAAATCCAGAGGCGACAGAGAACTCAACAATAAACCAGACTGCCAACAGGCCTGCCATGGCTCAGGGAACATTGTGGAAGAGGGTGGAAAGACTGTTAAGAACCACAGAGTGGGTAGGAATCTGCTGAGACATGGTTCCCCCCTACCCCATAGGGACTGACCGAGGCCTTCTTGACCCCATAGTGACTGTCATCACCCCATTGAGGAAGTCCCAGAGGGTAAAGTGAATTGGGGTGAGGGGACAATAGTGTATAACCTGTTTATATATATATATATATATAATTAAAATCATTTAAATGATGATGCTTAACCCCTTTGATTTATGTTACTTCACTCTTGGTTATAGAATCTGTTTTTTTAAAAAATATTTTATTTATTCATTTTCAAGCAGAGATAGAGAGAGAGAGAGAGAGAGAGAGAGAGCGCACACATCAGAGCCACCACCTTGTGGGTCTGGCTTATGTGGGTCCTGGGGAATTGAACCCGGGGCCTTAGGCACTGAAGGCAAGTGCCTTAACCGCTGAGCCATCTCTCCAGCCCCTAGAATCTGTTTTTTATAGATGTTAGTGAATACCAGGGAAACCCAAGATCCATCAGTATAATAATAATAATAATAATAATAATAATAATAATAATAAAAGGCAGACTGCTTAGCACAAGTCGTTTCTATCACATCTGCCAGGGCCCAGGAGACATTACAGAGGAAGTGGAGGATTAAACATGAATGCTGCTTTTACTACTAACTTGACAGCCTCCTCTAGGGAGACGGTGATTAACACTGAGGAGATTAACACTGAGATCCAAGCAGAAAATTAGAGGCTTTTGAGAGCTCAGCAGTAAAGGGGACTTATACCCTCCATGGCTCAGGGAACCTTGTGGAAGAGGAGGAAGAAAGATTGTAAGAGACACAGGGTGGGAAGGTGTATCCTGAGACATAGTCCTCCCATAGAGATGGACTGGTGCATTCATGACCCCACAGTGAATTCTGATAACCTCATGGAGGAGAGCCTTCAGTGGAATGGGGGTGAGGGATATGAGTATAATCTGATAGGAATATGACAACTTATGCAAATGTTCATAACAATAAAGTTCACAATTAATAACTATGTAAACTCTGGGTGGCCTTGAACTCACAGCAATCCTCCTACCTCTGCCTCCTGAGTGCTGGGATTAACGACCAGAGCCAGCCACATCTGGCTCAAAAACAGATTTTTGATGCTGGCTGTATTAGTCAGGGTTTTCTGGAGGAACAGAACCAACAGAATGAATTTTAGTAAAAAAAGGGGATTTATTGGAGTAGTTCACGGCACTCCCACAATAGCAGTCCACGCGGCTGATGGCCTCAGCTGTCCCAACCCAGCACAGAAGGCCTGAAAGGCTTCCTGCGGAGCTGCTGGTCTTCAGTCCAGGCTGGAAGGCTGAGGAAGCTTTGTCCCAATGCTGATGAAGAGATGCACGACAGGCACCAGCAGCCAGGCAGGAAAGGAGGTGTGTGTGTGGCGGGGGAGAAATTTCTTTCCTTTTATATAGTCTTAGGATGGGGTCTTACAACCCTATCCCAGACTTGTTGACATCCTGAGTCTCTGGAATTCCCTTCCTGCACTGCCCTCCCAGGAAGGGATGCCCATTTCTAGCTCCCCTGAGCCTCCTTATATCCTCCCTCTATTGGGAGGCTGCCTTCCTATGAACATCCTCAGAGTCCCACCCAAGATAATGAAAAGGTCAAGTTGACAACAAAACTTAACCATCACAATTCTACCCCTTGTCAACTTGACATCAAACCATACATATCTCTATATATTATAATTTCCAAATGAAGACAGTAACAATATTATAATCCTGCCTAATATGATAGAACTATCCCATATATAACCGGAGACGCATAATCTTCCCAACACAAGACAAGGTCCCTTGAGGAATGCTTAATCTCTAATATCTAATAAATTAAATATAAATCAACAATGATTAACTAATGATATAATCTCAGTATTAATTATATAATAGAGAAATAGAGGGAAGACAGGGTATTGGTGTGCATGTGCACAAACATTCTTAGCAAAGTAAGATAAAAAAAAAAACTTATGGCAATTACAGCCCTCGTTTTTTGTAACTGGTCACGTGGCCTTAGTTGGTATTTGTAACTACCTTCTTCTACTACCCATTCTGTATTTCCTCCACCTTCAGCAAGCACCTCAGCAGGTCTTGGTTCTTTACCTGGAGGGTGACCCATACGTTCATTCCTGATGGATCTGAGCCATTTTTCACACTGCCTTGATTGGGGTGTTGTAGTTTCCCATTGACTTTGATAACAAGGCATGGGAACACTGCCTTCCAAGTGTCGGGATTAAAGGCCTTCACCCCCCCCCCCATGCTTGGCTTAAAAACAGATTTTTGATGCTGGGTCTATAATCTCAATGCAGAGGAGGAGGGAACGGGGAGGAGGGAAAGGGAGGAAGGAGAGGAGGAGGAGGAAGAGGAGGAAGAACTTGCTGGGTAACAGACGAGTCTTGCTGAATTGGTGAGATACAGGTCCAGTGAGAGATTTTGTCTCGAAGAATAAGGTCTTGATCACCCAATGCTCACCTATAATGCCACACAGGTAGATGCACCTGCTCACACCTAGGCAGCCTCACAAATATACATATTCACAGGGACACACACCAAACACACGCACACACGCACACACACACAGACACACACACACACCCCACCTAACGCTTGTATAATTCCTAATACCCCATCCATGGACTGATCCAGCAATTCCACTGAGGAGGGCCCTCAGTGAGTTGGGGCCAGGGAGGAAGGAAATGGGGGTAAGACTTGTTCCATATTGTGTGTCTAATTTTCAACAATAAATTTTCAAAATAAATAAATAAATGAAAATATATGTATACACACATCTATATAATTTTAAGATAATTGGTTTCTTTTTTCTTAAAGAATTAGTGGGAACTGTTTAAATTTAATTTTTATTGGTTTTGTGTTTTTTTCAAGGTAGGGTCTCACTCTAGCCCAGGCTGACCTAGAACTCACTCTAGTCCCAGGCTGACCTCAAACTCACAGAGATCCTCCTACCTCTGCATCCTGAGTGCTGGGACTAAAGGCGTTCACCACCACATCCAGCACTGGGAGCTATTTATTTTTATAACAATAAACAAGTTTGCACATTGTTAGAAATATCCGGAACATCTGAAAACTTAGCACTTTTTTTGAAAGTAAAACACCAGTGTTGCCAGATGTGATGGAACACACCTTTAATCCCAGCACTCGGGAGGCAGAGGCAGGAGGATCACTGTGAGTTTGAGGCCACCTTGAGACTCCATAGTGAATTCCAGGTCAGCCTGGGCTAGAGCGAGACCCTACCTTGAAAAACCAAACCCAACCAAAATAAAAGGAAGAGAGAGGGATAAAAAGAAGAGGGAGGGAGGAAATATGAAAAGTCCCCGAGGAAGAGGAGGGGTGGAGGGGGGAGTGAATCCTTGGTTCAAGTGTGATTTCCTGCTGGGGACCAATGTGGGGTTCAACTTCTTAAGAGGAATCAATCTCCTTGGAGCCTCCATTGGGCGGCCCCTAATTAAATGATACAAGATCTTTCTTCTTATCTGCAGGCTTTTATAGCTTTAGAGCCAAGTGCTGAACTTCCTTCTTCTGCCTGATAAGATTCTCCTTTGACAGATACCTAGAACTTTCCATGAAAGCTTAAAGCTTTTAACTGCATTAAAGTTCTCCTCGGATTCAATTGCTAAGCAAATAAAAGTTGCTTAATTTTGCTGATTAAAATTAGTTAAGCAGAGACAGAAAGGATTAGGACTTATCTCCTGGCTGCTTTTCCCCCCTCTGTTTAAAGAAGTGAGATTTTAAAGGTTCTCTATAATTTCAGCAGGAATTTCTAAGCCAGACCCCTTTGCTGTTGACAATTTATTTATTTAATTTATTTTCAAGCAGAGAGAGAGAGAGAGAGAGAGAGAGAGAGAGAGAGAGAGAGAGAGAGAGAAAAGAGAGACAGAGAGAATAGGAGCGCAAACATACTGCAGATGCGTGTGCCGCTTTGTGCATTTGGCTTTATGTGGGTGCTGGGGAATTGAATCTGGGTCTTTAGGCTTTGCAGGCAAACACCTTAACTGCTGAGCCATCTCTCCAGCCTGATAATTACTTTTTAAAAAAATATTTTATTAATTCATTTTCAAGCAGAGGGAGAGAGACAGACAGAAGAGAGAGAGAGAGAGAGAGAGAGAGAGAGAGAGAGAGAGAGAGAGAGAGAGAGCACCATGGCCACCACCTTGTGGGTCTGGCTTATGTGGGTCCTGGGGAATTGAAGGGGGGGCCTTAGGTACTGGAGGCAAGTGCCTTAACTGCTGAGCCATCTCTCCAGCCCCCAATAATTACTTTTTTTTTAAAAAATATATATTTATTGTCCATAATGAGTAGATTGTGAGAGCTGTGGTGGGGGAGACTGTCCGGAGGCATGGCACCCATCAGTAACAACACACTTGGGCCAGGAAGACCGGGATGAGTACTAAGATATACAGGATCCCTTGCCACAAGGACTAATACAGACAGCCCACGGAGGAGGATATACAACTGATCAGGGATGGGGAGGGGGGAATTGGGGAATTCGGGATAAC
>PVHP010047248.1:0-12967 GCA_004024765.1 Zapus hudsonius
CCCCCAACAACACAGCTTCATCGAGGTTGTAAAACCCAAACTGCCATCAGCTGAGGATCGATCTATCAGAACACATTCAATTGTTTGTGGGGGACACCTGGATCAAACCATGACACCATGTAAGGTCAGATGTACAAAGTGGTGCCTATGCCTGGAGCTCATCTGCAGTGGCTAGCAGTCCTGGTGTGCTCTTGCTCTCAAATAAGTAAATAAAATATCCTTGCATTCATTTGTTCATTTACATCTCTTTTCCAAAAGCTATTGTGTAACAGTGTCCTCTGAATTGAAATGTTTCATCTTGGAGAGAGGCTCCTTAGGAAGTTCCAAACTGAAGCACAGGTTCTTTGAAGACATATAAACACCTCACCTTACAAGTCTCAGGAAGTTCTTGAAATTTACAAGCGTCACAAGGCCCCTCCAAAGATTATATAAGGGGAAGAATTGCTTGGGGGAAGACAGTCTCTGACTGACCTGCTGAGCCCTTGCAAGTCCTGTAGTGAGGCAGGTGAGTTACCACCTAGACTCCAGTGGGTGGGCTTGTTGTTCACACGCCTGTAAGTGACCTCAGTCAACTCGCTGGTTCACTAAGGAACCTTTGGTGGACTCTGTCGTTGGTGTCCTACCTAGAAGTGAATGCTCACATCTCCCCAAGAACAGTTAATGCAACAAAGGCTTTAAAAAAGGGCACTCAGGAGGCAGAGGTAGGAGGAGCACCATGAGTTCGAGGCCAGCCTGGGACTACATAATGAACTCCAGATCAACCTGGGCTAGAGCGAGACCCTACCTCAAAACAAAACAAAACAAAACAAACAACAGCAAAAAAAGGTGGTTGCAACATGCTATTTGCATTTTTAAGATATCTAAAAATGGGAAGATGGCATTTCTGGTCAGCCTATAGGTGACTCAGCAGGAGAGAAGAAAGCACCTTGAACTGCTATCACAAAATATTATCAACAGGGTGCCTTGTAAATACAGAATATTATCTCTTACAGTCCTAAGAGGCTGGAAGCGAAGTACCATGGTGTCACCAGATTGGGGCTTTGGGCACATAGATAACTGTCTTCTTTTTGTGTCCCCACATGCTGGGAGGGCCAGGATGCCCTCTGAGGTCCATTTGATCGAGGCATTAATCACATTCAGTTAGAGCTTCATCTTAGAGTCCCGCCACCTTCCAAGGACCTCCTCCACATCTGAACTCATGGAGAGCTAGGGTTTCAGCTGTGAGGTTAGGGTGTGGAGACAAACACAATTCAGTCCGTAGCAGTTTCTGAGTTTCGGGTGGGTCGAGTGCTTGTACTTCAGCCCAACTTGATGCTCCTACCGTCCCCTTCCCCTGGCCCTTCTTCCTCAGGGGCTCCTGCAGGCATGGTAGCTCCCTTGAGACACCAAGGCATGGAGATTACAGTGACTTCAAGGCCGGCCTGGGCTACATAGTGAGTGGGACAAAACACCCAATCAGAAGCAGCTGATGGGAGGAAAGGGTTTATTTTGGCTTCCGATCTCGAGGGGAAGCTCCATGATGGCATTGGAAAGATGGCAGAGCAGAGACGGGACATCACTTCTGGCCAACATCAGTTTGACAATAGCAGCAACAGAGTGAGCCAAACTTTAGCAAGGGGAAGCTCACCGTAACACCCATAAACCTGCTCCCAACAACACACCTCCTCCAGCAAGGCTCTACCTTCCAACTGCTGTCTGTTGGGAAGCAAGCAATCAAAACACATGAGTTTATGGGGGGCACCTGATTCAATCCACCGCACCCGGGTGCTTTCTGTATGGACCAGCATGCAGTTCAGCTGAGGTCGTCCACTACCCTAGACCCACAGAAGTGGGACTGCAAGGAAGCGCCAAGGACAGCTTATCACAGGGCTTGGAAGATTAAAGACAAACTTCTTCGGGGAAAATAAATGAATTTTGAGCTATGGAACAGGAAGTGAAGCAGAACTGTGATTCTCTGAAAAGGATGAAGCGATCACAGCGGGTTATGCGCTGGCCAAGCGGCAGTGTGACTGAGAGAGCAAGCAGGAGGGTAGGGACCATCTCATCATCTCACGGGGAAAGGCAAGGTCTGTGAGGAGAGGGCTCGGCTTACCCTCCCACAGCCGCTCCTTGTGCATCTTGCAAAGGGAATGCCTATAGAGCCCCGACTCTGGCTCTGTCTCTTGGTGGTGTGGCTGCAGACGAAGAGAATTGAGGGCTGAGGAGATGGTTCAGTGGGTATGATCGTTTGCCACTTAGGAGGGTGTCTGGGGTCAAAGATGGACGGTGGGGTCTGGGGTGAGAAATGAGGAAGGAAGAAGGAAGGAAGGCCTGAGAAAAAGAAGGAGGGGAACTGTCCATAAGAGCCAGCACAGTGCCTGGCATACAGCGAGAGCTCCCCAAAACATGGAGACCTGCCTGCCACCCTGGCCTCCCTCTGCTTCGCCCCGGCTGACGCTCAGCTCCCCAGGGCGTGGGCAGCTCTGTGCACATCAGCACCATCCACGTCTGTGTCTGTGAACAGGCAGGACTCCTGTCAACAGCTCATTGAGCAGTGAGGAGTGAGAAAGTGGTTTAACCCGCCCAGCAAATCTGCTGCTTAGGAACACAAACAAATAATGAGTGTGTTAATGACTAATGATAACAACATTGGCATTTTCAACTTCAGTCTTGTTGGAATCTCCCTGCGGCCTGTGAGATAGGACAAGTTAGGAAAAGTATCGAAGTTTACACAACTAAGCCCAGACTAACTAGACTTCCTCCTGGGTGGGGCTGTCTTTGTTCACTGGGTCCAGGTGGCCCTTGGCCATGAGGAAGCTGGCATGTCCCATGTGCTCTCAGCACGCCCAGAGGGAGGAACACAGGATGGCCCTAGATTTCTGGCCACCCTCTGGTCTCAGAAAGTTCCTCATACTGGTCCTGGACAGACCCAGAGGCCATGGATATCCAGCTGATGGATAAGAGAGGGTGGCCCACCCTGGGGTTCCAAACTAAGTGACTCAAGGTGAGGTCCCTGTGCCTAAGCCACACGTCCTTCAGCTGCACGAGGGGGACAGGAGAAGCAGGCATGGTTCCTTCCCCTTATAATTCCAGCGCTTGGAAGGCTGAACCTCCATTGTTGCATGTGTGAGACCAGTTTAGGCCGGCTTGAACTGGAGTGAGGCCTTGCCTCAAAACAACCACAAACAATCCCAAGTTCTTTGACTTGCTGTGAGGAGATCGTTCTTTTCACCACAGCCGTGAAGAGGCTGTGCAGAGAAGGGAGGCAGTGGGTGGAAAGCTGAGGGCAGGGGAGAAGCTTCTAGTATCTTCGTTAGCCAGAGAGTCCAGAGTGCACTGCAGCCCCTCAAGTTTTCCAGTGCTTCACACTGAGCCCAGGATGCCCGTCAGCACGTTGTCCAGGGGACGGTGCTGGTCTCCAGGAGCTCAGCTCTCTCTGGGTGTCCGAGGCCCCACACTGTGGGGCAAATGCTGTCATACCCACTTACTGCTGAGGAAACTGAGGCTCACAGACCATGGAGCTAATTAAGATGGCCACACACAAGGGAATCCAACAAAACCTACCTGAGTCCTGCCCCAGGTGGGGCTCCTTGGCCTGTGTCCCCTGTATGTTAGTCAGTCTCCAGGGGACACTGAGTTAGTTTGGAAGTGATGGCGTCCACTGACTCGTGCTGGGAAGAGACGGTGAAGGGAAGTTAGGGTTCCTCTGGAGCAGGGCCTGGTCCCCTGGCCAAGTGGCTAGTCTTGCTGTGGAGAATGTACCTCAGTGGTCTCACTCCATTCTTTCTTTTTAAAATTAAAACTTTATTTATTTGTGCAAGCGTGTGTGTATGTGCACCAGGGTCTCCTACTGCTGCAAACGAAGGCTGGTTGTATGCATTGCTTTGGGTCCGGCTTTACATGGCCGCTGCAGAATTGAACCTTGTCCAGCAGGCTTTGAAAGCAAGGACCTTTAAACCACTGAGACAGGGGCTGGAGAGATGGCTCAGCAGTTAAGGCGCTTGACTGCAAAGCCTAACGTCCTGGGTTCGAGTCCCCAGTACCCATCTATGTAAAGCCAGCTGCACAAAGTGGCGCATGCTTCTGGAGTTCCTTTGCAGTGGCTGGAGGCCCTGGCATGCCCATTCTCTCTCTCTCTCTCTCTCTCTCTCTCTCTCTGCTTGCAAATAAATAAAAAATTAAACCACTGAGACATCTCCTGAGTCAACAGGCTGGCCTTGAACTCATGCAACCCTCCAGTCTCAGCCTCTCAAAGGGCTGGGATTCCAGGCATGAGTCACCTCGGGGGCTCTCATTTCTATGACCTGGATGGTGGGGGTGGGAGAGTGTGAAAAGGTTCGCTTCATTCGGGCAGTCCTTTCATTTTGGCATCTCCAAGAGGACTTAATAGGATCTCAGCAGCAATGAAACAGAACCCGGAGCTAAAGGGGGTCTGGAGATGGTTAAGTGGCCATGCTTCCTGGCAGGCTGCAGCCCCTCCTCAGAGAGAGAGTGCCAGGAAACTGCTGGAAGGTGTGGGGACTGGGGAACAGAAAGTGTGGCTCTGAGAAGAGGGGAAAGATGGCCAGTGCAGGTCCCCAGGCCAGTGCAGGGCTCCTGGCTCCTAGGCTTTGTGTCTGAGTCTGTGCCTCCAAGGCTCTCAGAAAGCACGAGGCTTGGCATAGAGCACACTGGCCTGCCGAACTGCTCCTTGCCTACTTTTTGCTGTGTCTTTTTTCGTTTTGAGGCAGGGTCTTGCTGTATAGCCAAGCTAGCCTGGAATGCAAGATCCCCCTGCCTCAGTCTCCTGAGTGCTAAGATTATAGGCATGTACTATCACGCATTTGATTTTGAACTTCTGGGTGTTTCCCCCTACCTCGGGCACCAATTTTCCCATTCCCCTACTCCTGGGCCTATAGCAACTCGACGAGGGTCCTTTCATGCTGCAGCTGTGGGCCGCATAGAGCACTGATGGTCCCCTCTCAGACCTGTGCATCCGCAATTCCTTCTGCCCACCCCAGGGCAGGGGTCAGCGTGGCTCCTTCACTTTGGATTCCTGGCGGGGGTCCCTCAGAGGGTCTATACCATTCCCAACCTAGAAAAAGAAGGGAAATGGGTAGGGTGGGGCAGTTCATCAGGTCAGCAGGTACCCTCTGGGAGCTGTGGGTAGGGGGGTTTAGCCAATCCTGAGGTTGGGGCTCTCCTGCCAGGACGGTTTTGCTCTCCCTGGTGGTTTTCATTATTTTTCATTCCCAGACTATTTTGGAAGTTGGCTGCCATGGGAACTGAGGCTTTGGAAAGCCCCGGCCTCTTTTTCCTCCCGTTCCTCCCCCCATCTCCATTCCCTCTTAATTGGTTTTTGGTTCCCTGGCTTTCAGGCCCTCTGTTTATTTTGATTGCAACTCCACAGAACAAATCTTTAATGAACCAGCTTGTGGAGAGAGCCATTAGCAGCCGCCTGCCTCCAGGGACGGGGAGGAGCCTGGTCTGGGCTCTGGCCTGGGCTGCCACCCTAGGGAGAAGGCCAGAGCAAGCGCTCAGCCATCCTTCAGGTGTGATCTGGACACGGGGGCACTTTGACCTCCCTCAGTTGCCTGCAGACTTGGCTAAGGTGATCTCCCAGGTGTTTGAAACAGTGGGTGGCGGGGAGCTGCCAAGGGTTCCCCAGTCCTCGCAGTGGTCCTAAAAGGGGTGCACACTGAACACCTTGTACAGACAAGGGAATTGAGGCTTAGGAACCGAGAGACCAAATTACTGGGCCAGCAAACCTTGGAGGAAGGCACAATTGGAACAATTTCCTCAGGGTCACTTGTCTTCAGGCCAAACTGGCAACCTATCCAGGCTGGGCTCGGGCTTTTTGGAGCAAATGCGTTTGTCTTATGGTCTGGGCCTTACACTATTTATGGGGTTTCCCTGGATGAAATCACGTGTCCAAAAGCCTGGCAAACTGGAAAAGCCGTATCAACACGCCTTCCTGTGAGCATAGAGTACAGAATGACCCATACATCTTCCATACCTTTAGCAAGCCCTGTCTTTCAACAATAGACACGGTTAGTTGTCTCTCACGACCTCATTCTGCCAGAGCCATTATCTCAGAAGCAGAGTCCAGCGGGCTGTTGGAACAGGAAGCGTCCTTCAAGATCAAATCCAGTGGCCTTCAGACTTCTGAGAAACACGTGTGGGCTCCACCTCTGCCTTCCATCCAAAGAGCCTTTCTGCTTCACGGCATGGGACGTGTGCAGTTTCTTTACAAACAAGGCCTCATTCCCTGTCTGCCCTGGTCCTGGGTGTCTTTTCAGTACCTGTTTCCCCCAAGGGTGATTTCCTGGTCCTTTTCAGTGACTGGGCTGTAGAGGTAAATTGAAGTCAGATGGGGGTTGGTAGGAACATTCTCCTCTTCCTCTTCTCCCTCCTCCTCCTCTGAGTCTCTCCCACTCTCTACTAGCCTTGAACTCATTATGTACCTGAGGGTGATCTTGAACTTCTGATCCTCTATCTTCCATCTCCAGAGCGCTAGGATTCCAGGCTTTTGCTATCGCATCCAATTTATGTGGTGCTGGGATTGAACTCAAGGCCTGTGCGTGTTAGGCAAGCACTCTACCAACTAAACTATATTCCTAGACCTGGAAACACTTGTTACAAATGGAAACAAAACATGAGAAAGATGGAGTCTCTTCTTCCTTGGCAGATGTAGTGCCTGGTACCACAGTGGCCATCCTGTGGCCTGAAGGGAGCCAGAATGGAGACAAAGTCAGTCATGGAGAATTACAGACCGAGTGTCTGCTGATGCAGACAGCTAACCAGACTCTCTGGACTTCTTATACCTTACATGAGAAGTTTCTTTATTATTTAAACCACTATGCTAATTTTCATTCTTGATTTCTTTTTCTTTTTTAGTTGTTAATTTTATCTGCCCTCTTGCACTTGGGTTTAGAACTGTACAGGTTGTGCTCATGCCAAGAAGAATGAGCATCCGGGGTTGCAATGTATATAAGTTGGGATTTATACTTGGTTACCTAAGCTCTGAACAAGTAAAGGGTTTCTTCTCTCATTCACACCTCATAGGAAGTCTGAACATTGGTGATCTGGTTAGAGGCATCTGCTTAAAAATGGCTGGGTGACTTCCAGGCATCACATCTGAATTCCAAGTTGAGAGAAGGGGAAAATGAAAGAAGTTTGTACCAGATAAATCTGGGATTTACCTTTCTAGAAGTCTTACCATGAAATTCTTTGACCCCCCTCCCCCCTCAATGGCCAGAAATGGGTTATACCCTTATCTAGATTTGGGAGACTCTTGTGAAGGAATTTTGCTATTTCAAACAAACTCAAGATTTCGTTAGAAAGGAAAAACAGAAGCAAGGATATTGGGAGGCACCAGCAGGACAGCTAAGCCCTGAATAAACCCCACCTTTTGAACATTTGGGAGCTGCCTGGTCAGTGTGTTGCATTCAGGGTCCCCTCTTCCCCTCCCTCCTCCCACAGAGACCTAAGTAATCTTTCACAGTACCTGCTCTGCACAGTCTCCCTGTGCACCAAATTCCTTGCTCTGGAATATAAGGCCCTTCTCTCTTCACAGATCAAACCACATCTGGCCTGATTTGTCCTCTGTGCCCATTCTCACTTGTTCTGCCCATTGGAACATCTAAGATCCTTTGTGCTTGGTGGAATCCACCATCATTAGACTCACCCACTCTGGGCCTGGGGTTCCCTAGTGTGATGCTTAAATTTTGTTGTCAATTTGACCTGTTTAGTAATCCACAGTAATCTGGGTGGGCCTCTGAGGTTGTTTACAGGAAGGATTAACTAAAGGAGGAGTTCTCTCCTCCAGAGTGAGTCCTTCCCCCAGAGTGGGTGGCCCTCTCAGTAGGGGGCAGGATGTAAGGAAGCTCCAGGGAAGGAAATCTCTTCCTTCCTCTCACCTGTTTGCAGGTGTGTGTGTGTGGTGCTGGTGATGGCTTCTCTCTCTCTCTCTCTCTCTCTCTCTCTCTCTCTCTCTCTCTCTCTCTTTCTCTCTCCTCTCTCTCTCTCAACCTGTGAAAGGGGGCCAGCCTCTTTCTCCATTATGGAACTTCCCCTGGATCTGTAGCTTCAGTAAATCCCTTCCTCCCTTAACTGTGCCTGGGTTGGAGGTTCATCCCGGCGACGTGTGGCTGAAGACGACGACTCCTAGTCATACAGCCTGTACCACTCATCCTGTATCTACCACCTCAGAATGGAAGTTCCCTGTGGGATAAAAGCCCACCTATGTGCTAGTATGCCTGTACCTTACACAGAGAAGAAGCTGAATAAGTACCACTCGCCTCTAGCTAGGGGCTCTGGAAGGGCTCTGGATATATTGATGGATTTCAAAATACAAAGTGAAAATTTGCTTGATGTCATTTCAAAAGTTCAAGGTTAGTCAGATATGGTGTCATAGGCCTGTGATCCCAGCATTTGGGAAGTAGAGGCAGAAGGATCAAGAGTTCATAGTGAGTTTGAGGCCAGCCTGAGCTACCTAAGATCCTGCCTCAAAAACCCAAAGGAAATAAAAAGTTCAAGGCAATTATTGAACTCTTGTGGCTGATGGGGAGTCAGCTCTGCAAAGACAGGAATCCTTTATTGTCCGCCACTACGTCCTTTGCACACAGCACTGTTCCTAGGACTGTAGGAGTTGAAGAAGTACGTGTGGAAGATGACATTAGGCAGGCATTCTGGGACAGCTTACTGTGTGGATCACATGCTGATTGCCCCCCCCCCCCAGGCCCTGCCTTGCAGCCCGGGAGAAGGTCTCTCCTCAGTTCAAATGCAGGCAGTGATGGAGCTGAGTGGCTTAAGCCCCTTAAAGGCCACAGGTCCCCTTGCTCTATAGCTGCCCAGAGGTCAGGCTTCCAGGTTCTACCTCACCTGTCACTGAGAACACTGGTGCCCTCTTGTGTGCTTCTCTCCCATCTTCAGTGTTTCAATAGGGTGTGTGTGGTGCTGGTACCATGTTCTAGGAACAAGGGAAATTCTACCAGAGGGAAGCAGAGGTGGGCAAGCTGTAAACACAGGTGCCAACATTTTTATTAAAGACAAAGTTGAGTGACTCGCCCTGTGTGCTATAGTAGGTACATGGCAGATCTGGGTCTGCCTGACTCTAAAGTCCTGTGGCTTCCCTCCTGTCATCTTTAAGTGCAAGACAAAGTGCATGCTCAGCTGGGGAGGGTAATTCAGACACTAGGAGCCTCCGTCCTAGGGGCCCGGGATGATGGCACTGTAGCCACAAGCCCCTAGATCTGTGGCTCCTTCTCAAAAATGATCTTGGGCTGGAGAGATCGCTCAGTTGTTAAGGTGCTCGCCTGCAAAGCCTAACAACCTGTGTTCGATTCTCCAGTACCCACGTAAAGCCAGATGCACAAAAGCGGCACACAAAAACACTTCTAACAAACAGAAATTGTTTAAAGGTTCGTAAAAGTAAAATGGATAAATTACAATATAATTGTAACATGAAATACTATACAGCAATGAGAATGAACGAGCCACAGCTCACAAAAGACATGGAGGAATCGCAACAACGTTTTGAATAAACATTTCCTGTGCAACACTGTCAAGCATGTGGTTCCAGTTGTGCACAATATCCAAAGAGCCCAAACTGTAGTGGGCAGGATGATGGTAACCCTGGCCAAGGGAGGAGTTGGCAAGGGATAGTTTTCTGTCTCTTGAGCTGGGAACTAGCTCCTGCACCATACTGAATGAGTGTTACACGCTAGAACAAAAAACCTTTAAAAAGACAAAGGCATATACCCCTCCCTTCTAGTCTATCCCATTCTTCCCCAATAAAGTCCATTTTCTTTTTTAACTTTATTTATTTTTTTTGAAAGCAGAGAGAGATAGAGAGAAGAGAGACAGACAGAGACAATGGTCATGCCCGGGCGTCCTGGCGCTGTAAATGAACTCCATATGCCACTGTGCTTCAGGCTTTACGTAGGTACTGGGGGAACAGGACCAGGGTCGTGAGGCTTTGCAGACAAGCGCCTTAACTGCTGAGCCATCTCTCTAGCCCAGAAGTGATTCTTTGATACATGGTCCTACCGGGAGCAATAGAAATAGCTACACAATCCGTGGAGCCTATACTGGGAGTAGAATAACTGGGTAACAGAAGGAGTCAGTAGCTAGGGCTGGGCAGTTTCCAAAGCAGTTACGATACTCCAGTTGCTCTTTATTGTTGTGAACACTTGGTATTATCAGAGTTTTAAGTTTTACATTCTGTATAGTGGATGTGAAATGGTGTCTCATCATGGCTTGGTTTTCATTCGTGTTTTCCGATTGGCTCATAGGACTGCTGATAATGACATGGCTTTATCTTATAACTGCCACCTAGCCTCAGAGGCCTCTGAGAAGGGGTGTGGCTCCTGGTTGTGGGATGCTGGGGACATCTTCTCTGCTCCTTAGAAACCAAGCAGAAGGGATGCGCCCGCGAGAGAGGGCTGCTGTAGTCAGTAGGTTGTCAGTGCATGGGAAGAACCTTCTTGTTCAAACTCCCACCTTCTCGGGGAGGTCCATCAGTTCCTACCTCTGCCAAATGGGTGAAGAACAATGTCAACTGAACAAGGGGTGTGTGAGATGCAAATGACCGGAGGTGGGACAGCGTCTGCTACAAGCTGTCTATCAACTGTCCAAGGCTATAGTGAGACCCTGTCTCAAAAAGCAAAGGAAAGCAAAAAAGAATGGTTGTCAGTTTCAAGTTGGGCACAGTAGTGCAAGCCCTTAAAAAACAAACTTAATTTTTTAATTTTTTCTGTTTTTCTAGGTAGAGTCTTGCTCTAGCCCAGGCTGACCTGGAATTCACTGTGTAGTCTCAGGCTGGCCTTGAATTCAAGGCGATCCTCCTACCTCTGCCTCCCGAGGGCTGGGATTAAAGGCGTGTGCCACCACGCCCTGCAAAACTTTTTATTTTTAAGACAAGGTCTCGATAAATTGCCTGCCTTGAATTTGTGGAGGTTAAGGCAGGAGGCATGAAAGTTCAAAGTCTACCAGGTCTACAGAGCAAATTCAAGTCCTGTATATATGAGATCCAGTAACAACCCACCAATCATAGAAATTCTTACTTTACATGCTTTTCAAGGGGAGGCATCTCTGATTGGTAGTAACGCCTTACAACAAGGTAAATGTGTCTAGGGGCTACTCCATGCTAGGAGCTCAGGGAAGGTTCTAGATAGAATAGAGGGCCACAAAGCAGGAAACTGATCCTGTTGTCCTGCCCTGCCCTAAGGGTCACACTGGGGAGCCTGTGTGCTGTGCCTGGGAAGAGAAAAGCTGCAGAGGCCATGGCTGATCCCTCTGCAGGGCCAGCATCGTGTCATTGCCAGGGGATGGGCAGTAAAGTCATGGTCAAAACCGGCCCCAAGGACGGGCAAACCAAGGTCTTACCAGACTGCTGGCCTTCAGGAGAGACACTTGGCTGTGCATCACCAGCTGAAAACGTTGGTCACAAACTTGATTTTTCCTCCATTGTGATGAAGAGTCCCTTAGAGCTGGTTTGGGAGGAAAACATGTGCACAAAACATGGACGGTAGTTGGAGACAGCTAAGAGCCAGGAGGGGAAGGGCAACATGTTTGACCAACTTTATCAGCTTCATGGGGCAGCTCCTCTCCACCAGGATGGATGTTTGTTCTGTGGGGTTCTCAAGACAACCTGATTCTTATGCATAGCTCATACAACAGCACAATTGCATCAAGAATAAACCTATGTGGGGGGGGGCACACCAGGGTCTCCTGAAAATGAATGCTAGAACGCCAGACACTTGGGTCACTTTTAGCTGGAAAATTGAACCTAGGTTGGCAGACTCTGTAAGCAAGTGCCTTTTACTGTTGAATCATCTCCCCCCAGTCCTTGTAAAATTGTGGGGATTTTTGTTGTTGTTGTTGCTGTTGTGATTGTTTTTTCTTTGAGACAAAGTCTCACTCTGTAGCCCAGGCTGGCCTGCATTCACTGTATAGGCTAGGGTGGCCTTGAACTCATAATCATCTGCCCACTTCAGCCTTGAGAGCCACCACAGCAGCTGGGAACTTTAATATTGACCCACGTTGTTATCTGGAAATGTCTTAGGTCAAAGATCGACAACTTTCTCTGTGAAGGTCAGATTTTCAATACTTAGACATCTTGTACCACATATGCTCTGTTGCTAACGCTGAACTCAATTCAAGATTTTGGGGTTCAGTAGGGAGGGGTCTCCCAAGTTTATGAACTTCAATTTTGGGTCCTGTTCTATTTTTAACAAAGAATTGATAAAAATGAACTCCAGAAGGATAAATTATGAATTATTAAGTTTACGTGGGGAGAAATCACAAACTGTGGGGTTTACTTACGAGAAACTGGGATCTTGGAAGAAGGCTAGAATAGAGTCGATGTGGGAAGTAGGAAAACACTGCATAGTTCATTTAAGAGAAACTGAGGCTTTCAAGGAAAGACTGGAGTGGGGCCACGGGCCCAGGGGAGCTGGAACTTAGGCGCATATATTGGAGATTTAAAAGGAAGACACACAGCTCAGGCCTTGAGCTTCCCCACGGAGGGACCTTGCGGGCAAATGGTGGGGCTGAAGGAGGAACAGCAGAGGAAGAGAGCAAAGAGAGGCAGGAAATTCAGATGAGAAATGAGAAGTAAGGAGAGTTCTACCCAAGGTTACCCCGAGTTTAGAAAAGCTGCCCAGGTAACGGGCCTAGAGTTGGAAAAGGCGCCCATGGAGTAGATGCGGAGCGTAAGGAACACACACGTGGTCGATCCAGAGACCAGAGGAAAATCATCCGTGTAATTAAAGTGAGAAGTACCCCAAGGTATAAAGCAGAGGCAAGCAGAAAAGTTCCCCCAGACCAAGAAACAGTGTTATGCTCCCCACCTCCCCCCACCAGCCAGGCTGGGTGAGGGTAGAGGCCCTGAAGCCAGAGCGAGGAGAGGCAGGGAGAAGGCCTTCATAGTATAGAAAAGGAATCCTCTCATCAGATTCAGGTATGTCAGAGGGAGACCCGATTGGTTTGTAGGTTGGGAGGGAGG
>PVHP010047249.1:0-12978 GCA_004024765.1 Zapus hudsonius
GCTGGATAACCTCCTCCATGGGTCGTCTGGATCAGTCCTTGTGACAGGGGACCATGGATAGCCTAGTAATCAGCCAGGTTCTCCTGGCCATGCCTCTGGATAATCTCCCCCACCACTGCTCTTACAATCTTTCCGCCCCCTCTTCCGCATAGTTCCCTGAGTCGTGGTGGATGAGTATTAAGGCTGCTTTAAGGTTGTGAGCTTAGAGGTTTTTGTGTCGAAATCATTGGTTTCTGTCTCATTGGCTTATCCTGTGTTGATTTAATGGCTGTGGGCCCCTTGTTTAAAGCTGTTTTTTTTTTTTAATTTTTGCATTCTTTGCCTCTTTATGTTGTTTTTATTTCTCTTTTTTAAAAACATATATATTTCTTTGAAAGAGTGAGAGAGAGAAAGAGGCAGATAGCGAGAAAATGGGTGTGCTAGGGCCTCCAGCCACTACAAATGAACTCTAAACACATGCACCACCTTGTGCATCTGGCTTTATGTGGGCACTGGGGAATCGAACTCGGGTCCTTCTGCTTTGCAGGCAAAGGTATTAACCACTAAGCCATCTCTCCAGCCCCTTCTCTTTCTTGATGGCTTATTTCCCTCTCTTAGTTTTTTTTTTTTTTAATGTGCAGAACTAGGCCTCATACACAGGCACAGTTCATTTTCCTGCCATAGAACACATTTCTTTTCCTCATTTGGGGAGCCTTTGTCTCAGGAGGGCGTGTTGACACTGTGTGTGCATCCTATCTTCATCTTTCCCCTTAGAAGCCAGAAATCATTCTTCATTTTCTTCTCTCTGAGCCAAGAATAGAGAACAATGAGAAACACTTACTGTGATCCACTTGTGGCTAGGAACAAGGTTTTCCGCTCGCTTTCTCCTTTCTGGGAAGCACCAGCTTACTTTGCACATGGTTCATGGATCTGGCCTGACATCTCCACAGGCCCTGAGCCTGGCATTGGTGGGAAGCACATGTTGAGCATCTACTTGGTCAGCTGGGGCTACTGACCTTTCCCTTCTTGTGTCTACATCCCCTCCATGCCCAATGAATCCTAGTGTGGGGGTTGGGGGAGTGTTGGGATTGACCCTAGAGCTTCATGCATTCTAGGCAAGCTCTCTACCACTGAGTTGTAGCCCATCCCTACCTACCCAGGCCTATCTATTTATGTTTTACCATAAACTCAGTGTATATTGTTATCAGTTATCCAGCATTTTAAAAAATTAAGTTTATTTGCAAGCAGAGAGAGAGAGAGAAAATGGGCACACCAGGACCTCTAGCTGTGCCACTGTGTACATCTGGCTTTACATGGGTACTGGGGAATTAAACCCAGGCTGTTAGGCTTTGCAAGCAAAGGCCTTAACCACTGAAGAATCTATCCAATACTTATCCAGAATTTTAAAAAATACCACTTGTGAGTTAGGAGAATTGTTGTGAGTTCTTCCTACTACAGCCTCCGGAGTGCTGGGACTAAAGGAGTGTGCCACCATGCCCAGATTTATGCTAACCATTTCTAAGGGCATAGTTCAGTGTATTCACATTATTGTGCAACAGACCTCCGGAAATTTTTTATATTGCAAAACTGTGCCCATTAAATAGCAGCTCCCCATCTTCCTCTCCTGCCAGTCTCTGGCAGCAACCACTTCCTTTCTGCTTCTGAAGGCGTGGCCACACTAGTTACCTCACATACGTGGACTCATACACTGTGATTGTCTTCTGTGACTGGCTTGTTGCACTTAACATAATGTCCTCAAGGTGCATCCACATGACAGGATTTCCTTCCTTCCATTGTCCGTATGACTGCATTTTGTTTAGCCGTTCACCCATGGGTGGATGCAGGCATTGTTCCCACCTATGGCTGTTGTGAATGGTGCTGCACTAGACATGGTGTGCAGACATCTCTTTGGAGCCCTGCTTCCAGTTCTGTGGGTATTGCCTCAGAAGTAGGATTTTGCTGGATCATGTGGTAACTCTAGTTTTAAGTTTTTTGAGGAGCTGCTATGCTATTTTCCACAGTAGCTGAAAGTACACAGATGACTGCCAACATGTTCCAGTAGTGCTGAAGTGCACATGAACATGCCTTTTCCACTGTTCCTTGCCATCAATGAGTAAGCTTTCAATACTTATGAATTTAATAGTTTAAGAATATTAGAGGTAGGAGGATCACCATGAGTTCAAGGCCACCCTGAGACTACATAGTGAATTCCAGGTCAGCCTGGGCTAGAGTGAGACCCTACTTTGAAAAACCAAAAAAACAAAACAAAACAAAAAACCTTTAAGCCGGGCGTGGCGGCACACGCCTTTAATCCCAGAGCAAGACCCTACCTCGAAAAACCAAAAAAAAAAAAAAAAAAGAATATCTCTCCTGGGGGCTGGAGAGATGGCTCAGCAGTAAAGGTGCTTGCTTGCAAAGCCTGAGAACCTGGGTTCCATTCCCCAGTACCCATGTAAAGCCAGATGCACAAAGTGGTGTATGCACCTGGGGTTCATTTGCAGTGGCTGGAGATCCTGGTGTACTCTTTCTTTCTTTCTTTCTTTCTTTTTTTAATTTATTGTCCATAATGAGTTACAACATTTAGTGGGCAAACAATGAGTTATTATCCCCAATTCCCCGCTGCCCTCCCCTCCCCCCTCAACTGGATAACCACCTCCATGGGTCGTCTGGATCAGTCCTTGTGACAGGGGACCATGGATAGCCTAGTATTCAGCCAGGTTCTCCTGGCCATGCCTCTGGATAATCTCCCCCACTCTTTCTTTCTTTCTTTCTTTCTTTCTTTCTTTCTTTCTTTCTTTCTTTCTTTCCTCTCTCAAATAAATAAATATTTTCTAAAAATATCTCCTTAAATTTTCCATTTCTTAAAGGATGGAGAGATGGCTCAGTGGGTAACATGCCTGCTAAGCAAGCATGCAGGCCTGAGTTCAGAACCTCAGCACCCATATAGGAGCCTAGCGTGATGACACAGGGAGGTGCAGACAGAAGCAGCCCTGAGGCTTGCTGACTGGCTTGTCTAGAAAGATCAGTCAGCTCTAGGCTCAGTTCAGGACCCTGTCCCAAAAAAATAAGGTGGAGAGTGAGTGAGGAGGAAAGCCAAGTCCACTTCTGGTCCTTGTGTGCACCCGCCCACACACATATGAACATACACACTTGGGTACACACACACACTTTTTTTTTTCCCAGTTCTTTGATTTCTGGTTTAGGTGCTAGGGTCTTTTTTGTGGGGGGTGGGGAGGCAGGGTTTGTTTTTGTTTAAAGTATAGCTCATCTGTAGTCCTCCTGGTCAGTTTTTCATCTCAAGATCTTTTGTCTTTCTGATTTTGTTGTTTGGGTTGTTTGTCTCAGCTCTTTATGCATTGCTGTAATCTAGTTTATTATTTCTTCCCTTCTTTTTGTCATTTTCCACTGCCTACCTGTGTTTGCTTCTCTTTTTTTCTAATGTGCTACAATGGACTTAGAAACCAGATAACCCAGGAAGTCCATTAAAATTAATTACTGCTGTGGGGCGTGGTGGCGCACATCTTTAATCCCAGCACTCGGGAGGCAGGATCACCATGAGTTCAAGGCCACCCTGAGACTACATAGTGAATTCCAGGTCAGCCTGGGCTGGATAAAAACCAAAAATAAAAAATAAATTAATTACTGCGTGAAACAATTATCTTTAGGAAATAACTTATGAAGTGCTCCAATTAAGTAAAATGCAACAAGCCTGTATCAGAGGCTAGATTTTGTGAGCTCTCTTTTAGCTTCTCAGTGTCGTCTCTTGCTTCCTTCATGGTCCTCAGCTGTTTGTAGTAGGTAACTTAGTTCCATAGCAGGTTTCTGGAAATCTGGGATGATGCCCTTAGTTCACCTGGGAGCAGCATAATCCCACCTTCTTGCTAGTATCCTGAATCTTCCTGGAATGTGGCATATTGGGACAGTGATAAAATAGCAGCCATTTATTTTTGGTTGTTTTCAGTGCACTCCTTCCAGAAAAGAGCTCAGCTCATTTCTTTTTACTGGACCCGTGTCGCTTTGCTCCCACATCTCTGCCAACCCTCAGACATGCATGGGTGCAAACTCAACACTGTCCTCAACCCAGCTCTGTTCAACTTCCTTCTTTTCTCCTTTTATCATTACAGTTCAGCAGTGGCTACAAAGGAGGCCAAAAGAATTCTGTGATATAAATCTTAACAAGCCACATATGGCATTCCCCAGTGGCTTAGCATTCATGGAAAGCAAGTACTTCAGGGAGAGGTGGTCCCAGAGCAAAGGAGGTGCCCATGGCATGCTCAGCACGCTGCCTCCTGTGCCTTCCACCTAGGAGGACTTGGTGCACTCCCTCCCTCCCCTTTTCTCAGAGTATCGTTACATGGGAACATAGTAACATGCCCGTATGATGTCATGTTTCAACAGGTTTAAGAACGTTATCTTTGAAATCGGTCCAACAGAAGAAGTTGGAGACTTTGAAGTGAAAGCCAAATTCATGGGAGTTCAAATGGAGACTTTCATGCTACATTATCAGGTGGGTATGCACCCACTCAGACCAGAAGCGCTCTGACAAGGCAGCGTTCTCAGCATGGTGGGAGAAGAGAGACAGCTCTGAGTGGGTGAAAGAAGCCAAAGGCTTTGGTAGCACAGCGTATGTAGCCTATATCCCCCAAGAACTTCCCCAAGTATGTGCATTTCAGAACACATTGGTTTACCAGAAGCTTCCATTCAATCATGCTACTCATGCATGAGCCCAGGGAACCAGCAGGCTGTTTTATACTGCCAACACTTTTAACAGTAAAACTACTCAGAACTGGGCATCATTTTTTTCCCTTACATGTGGGATACTTAAACGTTAGGTGCAGTCCTGAAAATAATGTATAAATTGCATCTTTGTAAATTTAATACATTCTAAATTCAAAAAGGAACTCTAGTGATTGGTTTCTTAGCATAATTATCCCTAATTTTTACTTTTGTAAGCAATTTTTTTTTTCTGGTGCTGGGGACCAAGCCCAAGGCCTGTGCTTGCTAGGTAAGTAGTCTACTACGAAACTAAATCCTTCCCTAAATATCAAATTTTTGAGGGGTGTTGGGGTCTCATGTAGCCTAGGCTAGCCTCAAATTCACTATGTATCTGAGGCTGGCCTTGGACTCTAATCCTCCTGCTTCTGTATCCCTAGTGCATGGAATATAGACATGTGCCACCAGGCCCTATTGCTGAAATACTCAATTATTACACATTAAAAATAACAGCTTAGGACTGGAGAGATGACTTAGTGATTTAGGCATTTGCCTGCTAAGCAGAAGGACCCGAGTCTGATTCCCCACTGTCCACATAAAGTCAGATGCACAAGGTGGCACATGTGTCTCGGTTTCATTTGCAGTAGCTGGAGGTCCTGGTGGGTCCATTCTCTCTCTTTGTCTGCCTCTTTCTCTCACTCAAATAAATAAAATATTTTAAAATAATAATAACAGCTTAGCCAGGCGTTGTAGTGTGCCTTTTAATCACAGCATTTGAGAGGCTGAGGTTAAGGGAATCGCTGTGAGTTTGATGCCAGCCTGGACTTTAGAGTAAGTTCCAGGTCAGCCTGAGCTAGAGCAAGACTGCCTCGAAAAAAAAAAAAAAAAAATCATCTTAGTGGGGTATGATGCACTCAGGAGGCAGAGGCAGAGGATCAGGCATCTGAGGCCAGGCTGGGCTTCATTGTGTACTCTGGGCCAGCCTAGGCTATATAGTGAGGCCCTATCTCAATAACCCAAAGGGACACTGAAGAGATGGCTCAGCAATTAAAGGCACTTGCTTGCAAAGTCTTACTAGCCCCAGGTTCAATTCCCCAGTACCCACATAAAACCAGATGCACAATGTGGCACATGTGTCTGGAATTTGTAGTGACAAGATACCCTGGCACACCAATACTTTCTCTGTCCTCACAAATTAAGTATTAAAAAAAAACACAAAAAAAACCCATAGGCTGGAGAGATGGCTCAGCGGTTAAGGCACTTGTCTCCAGTGCCTAAAGCCCCCGGTTGAATTCCCCAGGAACCACATAAGCCAGACCCACAAGGTGGTGGCCCTGATTCTCATTCTCTCTCTCTCTCTCTCTCTCTCTCTCTCTCTCTCTCTCTCTCTCTCTCTCCCCCCCCTCTCTCTCAATTGAAATTGAATAAATACTTTAAAAAAAAAAAAGAAAGGGAGGAACTAGGGATATGGCTTGCCACACAAGCTTAAAGGCCTCAGTTCAGATAAGCATCGTGGCCAAGCGCTCGGGGTGTAAAGTCAAAGTATCCCCAAAGCAAGCTGGCTTGCTGGAGCAGCCAGACCTGAGCCCTGGGTTGAAGTGAGAGGCCATGCCTCAGCAAATAAGATAGAGGGTGGTGGAGGAAAATACCTATGCCAACCTCTGTTCTCTATACAAATTTACACCCCCACACACACAGAAGAAAAATGGGGGAGGGGCATTGTGTCCAGGCTGCTGTAGCCGTGTATGTTACCACTTGGTAGGTCTTTTGGGGTTTCGTTTGTAGTGCTGGGGGTCCATCCTGGGACCTGGTGCAGGCTAGGCAAGCGCTCTGCCTCCAAGTTGCGGCCCAGCCCCAGCAGGCAGTTCCTACTCAGTTCCTGCCCTGGTTTCCACAGCACTCCATCGGAACAGGAGGATGCCTTCCTGCGAGTGCTGCCACCCTTCCCCTCCCACCCACTTTATGTCCCTGTGGGAGCGTGAGCTCTTGCGCCTCTCCCAAGCATTGCCACAATCATGGATCCTCCCTTTGCCTCAGTGGCCCTGGGAGACATCCTCATCCTCTGTTTACAGTATGTATTACTCATTTCCCTGCCACCCCCAAAGCTGTGAGCTCCTTAGGAAAGGTAGTTTGTCTTAGTCATCTCAGTTTCCTTCTCTGTAACCAGTTAGCCCTCAGCATAGCAACTAAACAGATGGGAAATAATTTTGTGACGCACATAGTCACACAAAAAATCCACTTATTTTATCCATTCCACTAAGTCTATGAGCCTGCCTGCCTGCCTACAGAAATTCACTCCTGCATATATTCATTAAATATAGATGGCTGACGGGTACAAAGTATTTTTAGACATAGGGGACACTCCATGGTCTCTTTCCTCATGGCATTGCTAGGGTTTTCCCAAAAGATAATTGGATGAATTGGGATTCCTTCAAGCCCCCTGACCCTTACTTTTTCAGCAGTGAATTTGGGTGGCATTAATACCACAGCTCTTTAAACCCTTCTGGGTGTTGGAAAAGCCGAAGCTCTTGTCAGTTCAGCATCTCACTTAGAGACCATATAGTGTACTTAAACAATGCCAGGTACAGGTTGCATCTGATAAGTGTTTAGTTCTCTGGTGTGAAGTAAAGAATCTAAAAGGGACAGGACTGCAGCTCCGTGGAAGAAGGCATAGCATGCAAGAGGCCCTGGGTTTTCCTTTTTTGTTCCAGACTTGATTAACTCTTTTTTTTTTTAAACAGGACCTGTTGCAGCTACAGTATGAAGGAGTTGCAGTCATGAAATTATTTGATAGAGCTAAAGTAAACGTCAACCTCCTGATCTTCCTTCTCAACAAAAAGTTCTACGGGAAGTAATGGATCATTTGCTGCCAGCCCAGAAGAAAGCTGGGAAGAAACACCCCATGGCCTTTCGAGGGTCCTTTACTCCTTGGAAGCAAAGACCAGCTCAGCAGGCCTCAGTCATATACGCTCCCAGGGCTCCACTTTTAACTCCTCTCCTCTGACAGGACATTTGCTGACCTTTTTTCATAGAGAAATTGTATATTCCAGGCTTAGTCTGACCTGACCCTTGCTTCCTTTGTTTTCTTTCATCATTTAGAACAAAGTGGAAGCTCCACCAGATCCCTTTCTCTCACAGGCTTGGAAGCGGTGTTCCTCTTTTGTAAGCTTTGGTGTTTGTTTTACCTAGCAATAAGGATGGTCAGATTGGATTTAAATTCCTGTGTAGAAGTGAAAATGATTGACACCAGTAACATACATGCATATAAGATTCACAGTTAGAATGTCGGACTATCAAAAGTGCAGCTCCTTTATTGAAATCAAAGAATAACAAAGACCTTTGATTCTCTTCCATTCTGTCTTCCTTTGTGGGCAGAGCTGGTACAAGTTCTATGTTCAAATGAAGCAGTTTTAGAAAAAAAAAAGGAGATAGTGCTTTTAACCTTGACATTCAGTCAAATTTGGACAATGTCCTTAGTGTAGCACCATCCCTAGTGGGTGAGGATCCCACGGGTAACTGCACAAGTGGATTGGGTTCCCGGGGACTGTCCACTCCATCCATTCGCAGAAGGAATGCTTTGCCCTAGTGTACAATGTAACTTTTCAAAACTATCTTAAAAGTGCCTTATTAAAGCATAGATTTATTTCTTAAAATGTAATAAGAATTTTTAAAGGATTTATATAATGCTTTAGAATACTCTTGAGAAAGGGTTTTTTTCTAAATTGGTTTGTCTGTATATCTGAACTCTTGAACCTTTCCTTTAGCTGCAGCACTCAGATTTCTCTGCAGGATTGCAGAGATGCCTCCTTAAACAGCTGCAAAGCCAGCCTTGAGCATGACAAAGGAAGGGAGGCACGGGTGCCCTGGGAGGGTTTGCCCACACACTTTGTTGTATTTTGGAACACAGTTTTTTAGTAAATTATTTTCTTGAAATTAAAGACAAATGCTAACACCTAATGTGGTAGGACATGCCTATGTTCCAGGCACTTGGCCTGCTGAGAAAGGAGCTAGGTCAAGGCCAGCTTGGGGCTAGTTAGACACACTCTGTCTCAGAAGAAGAAGGCGGCCAAGCAGCATCACCTCAGAACAACGAGACTGACAGATGTGTGTCGAGCATGTTTTCTTGACAGGATGCTCACGTCATGCTCATCCCAGGCCGCCTCCAAGACAGTGACGTTTACAGTATCTTTCCTAGAGGCTTCCATTGTTCATAAGGACGGTGGGGCTGCAAACACAGCTTCTAATGCAGAATAGCGCCAGACGCTCCTCAAGAATCCTGCCGGCTGCAGATCACCTTTAAAGGGCAGAGATTGCCCAGCACACCTCAAGTCCTAGCCCCAAGTCAGGTAGTGCTTGCTTTATT
The DNA here is from genome assembly GCA_004024765.1 of Zapus hudsonius. Classification (NCBI taxonomy): domain Eukaryota; kingdom Metazoa; phylum Chordata; class Mammalia; order Rodentia; family Dipodidae; genus Zapus; species Zapus hudsonius. The sequence continues at coordinate 9,056 of PVHP010047249.1, forward strand.
TATTAGCTGTAGTATTCTCTGCCTCAGCCCTTTCCTCCTCTCACCTTTGGCCAGCCATCATGACATTTACCATGCATTTACTTCCTCCCAGGAATTTGGACTGTCCATCAGATTGTTGCTGCACACAATTGCCTTTGTATCTCTGGAAGAAATAAAAGGTCATTTGTTCCTGTTTGTGTTTATTTTTCTTAGTTTCATTGTTAGCACTCTTTCTCAGGAACTGCTAACTAGAGTGAGATTTAATAATTAAAAACCACAACAGAAAACAACCACCGGGCTGGAGAGATGGCTCAGCGGTTAAGGCACTTGCCTCCAGTGCCTAAGGCCCCGGGTTCAATTCCCCAGGTCCCACATAAGCCAGACCCACAAGGTAGTGGCCCTTGTTCTCTCTCTCTCTCTCTCTCTCTCTCTCTCTCTCTCTCTCTCTCTCTCTCTCTCTCTCTCTCTCTCTTTGAAAATGAATAAATAAAAAAAACCACCTTCCTTTGTAGTCCTTTTTTTAAAAGAAGCACCAAGTCATCTATCAAATCACAGAATATCTCAGTGCTCAGTGATTTTGTGTGTGCATTTAACCTTGTAAAGTATATGTGCTTAAAGTAGCCTCAACATGAGAGTGATGGGGTTCAGGGTAATGCTACTTTATTTGATTGGCTGATGGCTGAAAGTTTAAAATTGCAGCAGCATTTTACATCAGCCCACCTGGTGCTAAGCATACATTTAGAGTGTGTCCCTTAAGGTGTTACATCACCAGAAAAGACTAGGAGAAATTGTACACGAAAAAGTAAATTAGGCTAGAGATAAGGTTTAGCAGCTAAAGGCACTTGCTTGCAAAGCCTGTTGGCCTGGGTTTGATTCCCCAGTACCCATGTAAAGCCAGGTGCACCAAAGGGTACATATGTCTGCAGTTTATTTGCAGGAGCCGGAGGCCCTGGTGTGCCTGTTTTCCCTCACCTCTGAGTTGTTTTCTAAAGTGAGCAGCAAAAAAGAAAAGTGCACATATATGAGCATCCTCTTGTAAGCTTTTGAGACTAAAAATCAGCGGCAATATAAAGTAAACATGGGGCTGGAGACTTGGCTCAGTGGTTAAGACTTGCCTGCAGAGCCTAATGACTGGAGTTCAATTTCCCAACACCCACGTAAAGCCAGATGCACAAAGTGGCAGATGCATCTGGAGTCCATTTGCAATGCCTGGAGGCCCTGGCATGCCCATTCTCTGTCCTCTACCTCTCTCTACTTGCAAATAATCATTTAGATAAACAATCCTAAAGTAGACCCAAGTGAGAAGTTGGAGGTGATGGTTTGTTGAGTGGTTGTGATGACCCCCAAGAGCTCTGAGGGAAAATGACACGGTAAAGTAACTTCCCTGGCAGGAGGACCCTGTGGAAGGTACCCCCAAACACTGAAATGGAGATGGTGCTATCGGGCAATTGCATTGGAATCTGAAATCATACATTGTTCTGCGAAGAACTTGGAAAGGTGCTTATGAAGGGTAACATGAACTAAGGCAGCTCTAGGAAGTTAAGGGTTTATTTGGGCTCAGTCTGCAATGCAGGTCCTCCTGCTGAAGGCAGAGCAGACAGAAGCATGGTCCATGGGCTCTGGCCAGGAAGCAGAGGGAGTGCCAGTACTTGGCTGGCAGTCTCTTTGTTTCCAATCCAGAACACCAGCCCAGAAGATGGTGCCACCCACATTCAGGAGACAGTCAACTGGCTCTTCTGTTTAACTTGTCTGGAATTGATCTCAAAGACTCCCAGAGGTGTGTCTCCTGGGCAATGCCAAATGTGGTCACAATCAGTAGGAAGGTTCATATAACCCAGAATGATGCTGGTGGACAAAGCCATGGTACTGGGAGCTTGTTGCAGTCAGCTCCTTGCTGCTGGACAAACATCCAAGCCGAAGCAGCTTATGGGAGGAAAGGGTTTATTTCAGGTGTATAGATTCAGGGGAACACCATTGATGGTGGAAGAAGCTGACTCCCTTCTATAGATCCAAGCAGCCAGCAAACACCAATAAGCTCAAACCACCAGAGTTCCAACTGCTCTTTACACACCTTAGGGCTAGATTTAAGATCAGTCCCCAAGCACACCTTAGGGCCACAGGTCCCCCAGTGACTTTTCTCTGGTAGGGCGAAGATTCAAGCTTGAGTCTAAGGGGTCACACATTCCAATGACAATGCTGTTAACACTTTTGCCCACTTAACCCTGAAATGAATTTGGGAAAGCATGTGTGTTCATTCTTTCACATGTTTTAAGTTTGAGATTTTTTTTTTTTTTCGGTTTTTTCGAGGTAGGGACTCGCTCTAGCCCAGGCTGACCTGGAATTCACTCTGTAGTCTCTGGCTGGCCTTGAACTCATAGCGATCCCCCTACCTCTGCCTCCCAAGTGCTGAAATTAAAGGCGTGCACCACCACACCCGGCTAAGTTTGAGAATTTTTAATGTCTTAAATTGTTAAATATTAGGACTATTTATCTAGCTTCGTGGTAGAGCTCTTGCCCTGGTTTGATTATCAACCTTGGGCACAAGTTTGTAATTGCCAACATACTGAGTTGTGAGACAAACTTTATAAATGCTGCAAATAAACCAGGCATGGTGGCAGATGCCTTTAATCCCAGCACTCAGGAGGCTGAAGTAGGAGGATCACTGAGGCCAGCCTGGGGCTACTGAGTGATTTCAGGTCAGCCTGGGCTAGAGGGAGACCTTACCTCGGGGAGAAAAAGCATCAGTACCCACTATTATCTGTTTTAAAAGGCACAAAGGAAGCTCTTTGTTATAAATTTTGCATCTTTTTCCCTTTTTAAGCTCATAGGTTTTGTTTTTAGCTGTTTGTTTTTCAGCACTGGAGAATGAGTTTAGGCCTCACACATGGCCAGGCAATCACCCCACTCCAGCCCTAAATTCATGTTTCTATTCCAATTTATTGTGGTGTTGGGGTTGAACCCGGGGCCTTGTGTGCACTATTGTAGGGAGACTTCCCTGGGGAGATGCAAACACAGGTCTTCACCCTAAATAGGGCTCAGATAACAGACCAAACGACGATTGCACCAATACTATTGCAATGTTGCCTGAGCTTTGGAGGAATGGTAAAGGGATCCCATATATTTTTTAAAAAAAATTTTTTTTTTTTTGTTTTTTTGAGGTAGGGTCTCACTGTAGTCCAGGCTGACCTGGAATTCACTATGTAGTCTCAGGGTGGCCTTGAACTCAGAGTGATCCTCCTACCTCTGCCTCCCGAGTGCTGGGATTAAAGGCATGAGCCACCACGCCCGGCTAAAATATTTTATTTATTCATTTTTCAAGCAGAGAGAGATTGAGAACCAGGGCCACCACCTTGTGGGTCTGGCTTATGTGGGTCCTGGGGAATTGAACCAGGGGCCTTGGGCACTGGAGGCAAGTGCCTTAACCACTGAGCCATCTCTCCAGCCCGGATCACATATATTTTATTTACTTATTTATTTGAGAGAGGGAGAGACAGAAAAAAGCAGGCAGAGAGAGGGAAATGAGCACGGGCACACCAGAGCCTCCAGCCACTGCAAACGAACACATGCGCCACTTTGTGAATCTGGCTTTATGTGGGTACTGGGCGCTTGAACCCGAGCTGTCAGCCTTCGCAAGCAAACTCCTTCAACTGCTAAGCCATCTCTCCAACCCTTGCTTTTGTTTTCTGACACAGGGTCCAATATAACACGCTGGCCTCACACTCACTGTATAGCCAAGGGTCCACTTGACTGCTGATCCCCCCACTTCTGCCCTTCAATGCTGGGATTACAGCCATGGGCCACCACGCCCAGCTGGAATGCAGTTCTTAAAGTTCTTAAGACTCCTTAGTTACATCCAAAACAACCCTTTTAACAAAGCATAATATGATTAGATCTCCCAGTTTGTTCAAAGGAATAAAGGCTGGGGTTGTGGTAGGCTGAAGGTT
>PVHP010047250.1:0-12962 GCA_004024765.1 Zapus hudsonius
TACATGTGCCACTTTGTGCATCTGGCTTTATATGGGTAGTGGTGAATCAAACCTGGGCCATCAGATTTTGCAAGCAAGTGCCTTTAACTGCTGAGTCATCTCTCCAGCCCCAGTTCATTTGATATTCTTATAAAGAATTTGGTGACAGGGGCGAGATACCTTCCAGCAAGTTGTTGCCCCCAAAACATTACAGGCTATGGCCAAAACCAGAAGTAGATGGAAGACACTTGCTGAAGACAGCACATGCTTCGGCCGACAGGTCACCAAGAAATCAAGCTGGAGCTGAGCTGGAAGCCTCCTGCCTATTGACTGTCAACATGCTGTGGAAAGAGCTATGCAGCCTGTTGGGGAGAAAAGTCATCAACCGTCAACAGTCAGTGTGGAAACTGCAAGCTTTGCGGCTAAACATCCGGGTTACATGTGCCAACTGCTGCAATGGTAGCATGTCTGCTAAGGGAAAAAACCACCTGCTCTCTGACTGGATTTCAGGCCAGCTTCACATCTGCTGCTGAAAACCTAATGAAAAGCCTATGGCTGAGGAGGCAATAAGAGAAATTCTCTATTGTCTAGCTAGTTGGGTAAATTATGTCCTTCAAGCTGACCTCTATGTATTTATGTCTATGCTCATATATTCCTCTCATATATTCCTCTCACTTTTGTTTAAAGCAGCTTCTTTGCAGATGGTGGTGAACATTGGGGTGACACAAAACTCACCATATTGCTGAGAAGCGACAGTGGTATGTTTAAGTGAGACAACTCTGTCACACCCTCCAAGGCTCAGGAACCATTTCAGAAGCAGTGACTGGAAGAAGGGAAGAGCCAAAGGAATGGGAGGAATGCTTTGGAATACTGTCTTCCCCTCACCAAGTGGCCCCGATATTCATGACCTCACAGTGGCTGACTTTACCTACACAAGACCTACATCATAGGAAGGAAAATGATGACATCATAAAACGGACTTGTTGGAAAGGAGGGATTCAGTAGAGGGGGAATTCAGGAGGGAAAATGAGGGTGGTGGGAGGGAATCTGATCATATTTTTTCATATGTACAAAGATTGTCAATAAAGTTTTTAATAAAAACATGCCTGCACTCTGTCCGTGTCCTGAGAAATTGATCGAGAATAGCACTGACTCTGGCTTGGCTTCCCTTAGATGCTCTTTCCAGAACACATGGAAAATGCGATGTTTGGTACAGAAAGAAGGTAGACAAGTTTAAAGTCCCAGTCTCGGAGAATACAGGCACTTTGGCTGTAATTGTTAAGATCACCGCCATTAAAAGACAGTTCTAGACTTTGCACTGGAACAATACGAAGGAAGTCCTGAGGACAAAACCCAGTCAAATGAAGGCTCCAGATAGTAAGGATGGAGATTCTTTGAAAGGTAAAGGCCTGAAGGGAGAATGGAATTCCCTCTTCTCCTAGGTCAGCATACAGAGGCGGCTCACCACCATTATGAGCTGTTGCAACTGGGTTTGGAGACATGAGAAATTCAAGATGGACCAGGTAACTGCATTTCACCACGGTTCCCAAGAGCTGCAGAGATGAAGCATTACGAGGCAGGGTCAGTGCTTACATGGAGGCTGTGAAAGACACAGCTTCCCTCAAAGCATTAAGGTGAACTGGAAGCTGCAGTGGAGATCCCAGGATGTTGGAAATACCATAGGTCATATGCCAAGAAAATCTGTGGACTCAAGTGTGGAACCAAGTCACGGCTACAGGAAGCAAAGCTGTGAGGAGCTACGCAAGCCTTTTGGAAATCAATTTTGTCATAATCCCCAGATGCTAGACACAGAGCTGCAGGATTTGGCGTTCGCCTGCTGAGTCTGTCTTGCATTGGTCTAAACTTTTCTATTCCTCCCTTTTCAACTGGGAATGTTTTTTCTGTGTTGAAGTTTTGACTTTACAGGGCTCAGTTAAGAAGCTGCCTTTAGCCTCCAATGAGACTTGGACTTTGGAACAGTGTTACAGGGACTTTTAAAGTTGGCCTGAATAAATCATGAGATGGGGATTAGGGGTATAATACAGTGGTTTGAATATAAAATGTCACCATAGGCTCCTGTGTTTCAATACATAATTCCCAGAGGGTGGTGCACTCCTGTGAAATTGTGAAATCCTTAGGAGGTAGTGCCTTGCTGGAGAAAGTGTGTCACTGTGGGCAGACTTTGAGGTGTTTCACGCTGGCCCTTCCTGTCTGCCAGTGTGAAGATATGACCTCCTCGTCCTGCCCCTGCCATGTTTTCCCTGCCACAATGGGTTCGACCCCTCTAAGCCAAAATACACTCCTTCCCTAAATTGCTTCTGGTCAGGTATTATGTCCCAGGAAGGAGAAAATAACTGATACACTGTGTAACACCTTAAGAAGAAACCCTATTGGCTGCCTTCTCTTCCCAGTACCATTTCCTTAAACATTACCTTCCACTCAAATCCCCACCTAAGAAGTTTCTAAAAGAACCCTCATCAAGGGTAGAAAATTATTTATCTTGCAGTCTAACATTTTTCAAGAGATGACAGAAGTTGACACCCAGGCCAGGGTTACTTACCTTGTCAGTTCACCATTGGGCAAGCTAATCTCAGGGTGAGGGTAGATGAGGAGCAGGAAGGCAAGCATTTGTAGATGAGTCCCCAAGTGGCTTCCTGCTGGGGTGGGCAAGGCAGCAAACAGTACCTTCACTCACTCTGGATTATAATCGAAGCAAAACCTAATTTTGTTGCTTTAGTGCAATGGACACTCACCTTTTTATACAAGGTACAATGGGAAAAAAAGAACCCACCAAAGCTCCAAAGGATAAAAATTCCTGAATGCAGATCAACATGCCAAAGAAAAGTACATCTCAACAAGAATTTATTTATTTATTTAGAGACAGGCTCTCACATAGCCCAGGTTGGTTTTAAACTTGCTATGTAGCTAAGTTGGACCTGAAAGTTCTGATTTTCCTGTTTCTGCCCCGAGTGCTGGGTTACCACCATGCCCAGTATGTGGCACTGGGGATTGAACCTAGAACTTCAGGCATGCTAGGTCAGCACTACCAACTGAGCTATATCCCCAGCTCTCACCCCTTTCTAAGAACTGCTTCAGTTTATGATACTCCGGCCTTTTGACCTTCAACATCGACAACAAAATAACTTGAAGTAGCCATGAAAAAATAGCCCACACCCTCACTCTCCACTGAGGTTCCAACTGTTGAGTAGTTCTACAGAACAAATTACATATGGGGTACTTAGACCCATGAGATGGAGGATCAGGTGAAAATCCATGCGCGAGCCTCGTGGATTAGGATCAGTCAGTATCACAGCTGAGCCCAAGGACATATGAAGCTCTAAAATCCCTTTGCCGAAAAGCCCAGAAGGTCAATTGCACAGCCCGGAAATGACCAGGATTATAGGATGGGCAGCCACTGCCTAAGAGCTGTCAGGTAAAGAAGGGACAGATCACTTCACCCCACATTTTCAGTACCAAGGACTCCACTTGTCAACTCAGTGACCTGTAAACCTGTTGTCTCTCTGCAGAAGACCTGAAATCTCAGGGAAGGAGAATCCCCATAAATACATGTATATATGTGTATATGTGTATGCACATATCTATATATACATGTTAGTGAATATATATGTACATATCTGTACAAAGTAAATTTCCTTCAGAGGAAAACTTATCAATAATATGGTTAAGCAATAAGGACACATGCAAATTGCTAAACAATTATGAATGCTCTGGGTTTTTTGGGGTCTCATGTAATCCAGGCTGGCCTTGAACTCAGCTGAGGATGACCTTGAACTTCTGATCTTCCTACCTCTACCACCTAAGTGCTGGGACTACAAGTGTTCACTATCATGTCCAGTTTTTTTTTTTTTCTTTTTAAGTTTATTCTCTGCACCTAGTATGGTCATGTGTCTTTTTGGGAGATGTGCTGGTTATTAGTAGCTTGCAGAGGCAGACAGAGGCTCCATGCAACCCGCAGGATTATAACCATCTCAGTCATCTCTGTGAACTCGTGCTTAAATGACCTCCACGTTTTAAGTAGAAGACAATCTGGTAACTTTTTACAATACCAGCCTTTGTCCTTTTTTGAGCTCATCAAATGTCTACATGTCAGATAAAGAAGGAACTGAGATCTGGCTGGAGACATGGTTCAGTGGTTAAAAGTGCAGCCTTATAAAGCCTGCCAGCCCAGGGCTCATTCATCCCTGGCACTGACGGGCATTTTGTTGACAGTGGCTAGAGACTCTGGCATGCATAGATATACTTGTTTCTACCTGAACATTAACGATGTCTTCTAGGAGTCTGAAAAGTCCTTGAGGGGACAGGGCAGAACTGCTCAGCAGATGAAGGCACTGGATTACAAAGCTTGCTGGGTCGGGTTCAATTACCCATCCACCCACATAAAGCCAGATGAGCATTCATTTGCAGTGGCAAGAGAGCATAATGCACCCATATAAACACACACACACACACACACATTAAAAAAAAAAAAAAAACTCCTGAGGCTCAGGGTCTAGTGAGAAAGAGGTGGTAGAAAGATTGTAAGAGCCAAAGGAAGGGTAGGACTGCTTACAACGCAAACTTCCAGACACAAATTGGCATTGATATTCAAGATTTTGCAGTGCTTGATAATACCTACACATAATGGGAGGAAAAGATGATGACACAGAAACAATCAGAGACTAATTGAGAGGGGGAAGAGATATGGGGAGGGTGGGGAGGGAATCATAATGGCTTATGGTCTATAATTATGAAAACTATCAAATAAAAAACAAAAACAAAACAAAAAACTTTCGAGTTGTCAACTCTACCTCTACAATTCAACACTGTGGCTACATACTCCCAAATGGCTTTCGATTATACATTCTACGATGCATGCCTTTCCCTAAATTTAAAAAGATTTTCTATTGACAACTTCCATCTATTTTACAATAATCCACGATAAGCCCGTCTCTTTTTGCTCTCCCAAATCCTCTCACCATGAATCCCTTCATTTCAATTAGTCTCTGTTCCTTGGGCTCTTCTTACATTGTCACCTCTTCTGCAATGGTCCCTGAGCCTTGGAGAGAGTGATAGAGATGTCTGAGTACTGAACACTCCACTGTCTTTTATCCTCAGCACTTTGGCGAGTTTTTTAGTCACCCCAGAGGTTACTGCCTTTTGAAAAGTTTATCTAACCAAATGCATGTGTAGCATTAATAAATGGGCATAAACATAAGTATCTAGAGGGCAGTTTGTGGGCACTTTATCTATGCACACATACATATACACACATCATCTCCAGACAACAGTAGCATTGTCCCCCTCCAGGGCTTATGACCTCCCCTTGATCAAGCTTTCAGTATCATGTATGAATTCCCTCCTATGGAGTAGGCCTCAAGTCCAATCAGAGAGCAGTCTGTTTTCCTAACAACAGACACACCATCATTGCTCCAACTGGAACACTTGGCCTGGCTGGCCAGCTAAGACTGCTGATGACTTTTCTTCCCCAACAGGCTGCATCCTTACCGCCAGTTAATAGGAGGAGGCTTCTAGCTCAGCTCCAGTTTGATTTCTCAGGGACCTGTAGTCCAAGTATGTGGTGTCTTCAGCAAAAGGGTCCTACTATCTAGTTCCAGCGAGCAATCAAGAGCCCGCCAGGCAATAGCCTGTAGTGTTTTGGAAGTATTCGCCCTCCTCTCCCTGGCCTTTGTCTAAGTTCTTTAAAGTCACTGAAAATAGAGGCATAAATATATGCGTGCTCATCTTCATGGACTCTTAAGTGGGAAGGCACTTTTGAGACTGTAAATGCAAAGACGAATAATCCACTAAAACAGATTTATACTTCAATATGACCATAATAGTTTCAGAGGAAAGTGTCCTCTTTGGGGAAAGTGTAAGCCAATATAAAACAAAGAAAAACTATTACATATTACACATGACAATTAAAAATATGGTCACTTTATTTTCACTTTTTTCAGTCCCCACTGTCATATCTATAAGAATCCTCATGTCTAAAAACACAAAAATATTTCAAGAAAGCATGTTACAAGATAGTAGACACAAACAATAGTTTGGCAGAATTTATCAGCTCTAGTAGTTTATATCCCTCAAAAAGCAAAATTTGAAATTCAAAAATAACAGCTTTATTTAACGTATGTTACAGCTTAACATTTAAAATATCATGCTCTAGTTAAATATTGCATCAACAACACTGTATACAAATAAAATATTACACAAAATATATTTAAGAAAATGTTTTGGTCTTTGATCTTAATAATAAATAAAAACACAGGCACTTCTACACTGAGACAGGGAAGCAATCGATACTCAGAATAATGATTTTATCTAAGCACTATGTGAAAACATGGCAAGAACAGAATCCTGGAGTTTTCGACTGACAGACCACTTAAGAAATGCAATCTTTTCATTTCAAGTTCAAAAGTCACAAACGGTTTCCTGGCCTGCACTGAAAACTCACAAACCCTTACTTAGGGTTGTCAGGTACTATTCATTTTTCAGTTGACCTTTAGGGAATCATGATTTTAAAAAAGCTAAAATTAGGTTAACTGTCATCTCAGCAGCAAACCAAATTAAAAAAAAAAACACAAAAAACAACCATTGAAACCTTCTTTGTGCTTATGACCATTAGACCACAGGATAACCTGAATGTGGTGCACAGCGATTCTCATTTTGTAACTAGTTACATTATGTAAGATTTGGGGGACAGGAAAATTTGATATTAGCCTATTTTCTAGACAACGCTAAAATTTATCCGAATCTCATGAAAATAAATATACTTTCGTTTCATAAAACCACTGAGTCATTATAACAAAATCTTGACAGCCAATAGTTTATAATCCCCTAAATTTAGATAAACCAGCCATGATAATGGAAATGGGAATTATAGAAGGGAAAAACAAAAAACAACTTACAATAGTCAAATTCTAACGACCTGTAATTTCAGATGAGAAGGGGAGACGAATGAAAAAATACTGACCAGTAGCCAGAACCAATCATCCTGCCATATTCTCCATAAATTATCTCCTGCTTTCCCTCGTCATGAAGGTGTGTTGGATCGAATGGATACTAGTCATGAAGGCGATTCTGATGGGGTTCACACAGAAACCACCCTCACGTGCAAGCACACCGCGGACCTAGTCAAGATGTGCCTTTCTTTCTACGTAAAATCAGCTTGTCCATATTCTAGCATTTTAAATGAGCACTTTGCAACCGAGACCAAATATCAATCATCTCTTGCGGTTTTCTGCTATGCACTAACATGAGATCTACATAGGAACAAATATTATTCTTGTTTTTCTCCTCAATGTCAAATGTCCTGAAGCCTTTGTGTTTCTCTGGAACGAGGCCGAGTTTCTGAAGGCACATTCCAGTATAAACGTCATCGATGGGGTAGAGATGGACGCGGTCAGTTACATTGTACAGCCTGAGGGCCAGCTGGCCAGAGTAGAGGAACCCACCACCCCCTGCATAAGGGGGGTAGACCCCCGAGAAAAAGACTTCTGGAATGTAGTACTTGAGTTTCTTATCGCGATGAGGCCCCGCGTTATGGATGACGTCCCCTATAAACAAATCTTTGGCTTTGTTCTGAGATAAGCTATTCAAGTAATTCAGGATGTGATGGGTGTTCACAAAAACATCGTCGTCGCCCTTGAAGACGAACTCGGTGTCTGGGCAGGAAGTGCTCACCCACCTGAGAAACAGCACCTCCTTCAGAGACAGGTTGAAGAAGGTGTCTCTGTAGCTCCACATGAGAATGTCCTGGTGCTTCTCGCTCTCAAACTTCAGCATATCTGAGAGGTCGGGGTGGTTGTCCTCGGGGGGCGTCTGTCCCAGCAGGAACACCCGCACCACCGTCTGGTTCCCCAAGTTGGTTTCTCTGCCCCAGGATTCCCGGATCGCTTGCCTTCGGGCAAAGTGTGGAGTGAGGGACTTAATGGCCAGCAGTAAGAAGGGTTTCTTTGCACATTTCTTCGGTTGGTCTATGAGCAGCGAATAATTTCGGCATCTCAAATACAGGAGAAAGTCTTTAAATCTGTCTGGCAAATTATTAAAGTCTGTCACGACGGATGTCACCCTCAGGTCAGGTTCACAGTAGTTCAGATGGCTTATGTTCGAGGACCCGTTCACATCGGCTGTCTGGTTGGCCAACATGCTCAAAATGGGGTTGTACCTCTTGTTCAGCTTTTCCTGCTCTCTGTTCCAGTACGCCCGTGGAGGGCTGGATATCTTCCAGAACTTTTCTTTGGGTATTATTACTTCTCCTTTTCCATTTTTGTCCTGGCTACTACTTCTGGAGACTTCTACAATCAAATAAATGAAGACATTTGCCATCATCAGGATACCCAGCAGCTTTATTCTTCGACGTCCAACACTCATTTCTCATATCTGGAATAAAGGGAGGGAAACGGTGTGTTAGTTAGCTAACTGATATTTTAAGTCGTTCTAATGCTTTTCTTTTACCTTTCCAGGAGGAATGTTTTCGACTAAGGACTCTAGACTTGCCAGCCCGAGCTCAAATCCTCTCTAGCTCTGTCACTGCCTCGGCTGTCTCATCTGCAAAGTGGTGATAATAACCCACTGCAGAGGAAATCTCTAGAGAAAATGTGATTTTGTATACAAACCTTTTGAAGTCCTGCCTGACAGACACATGACAAACGCTATGCAAGAAGTGGCTAATATCATTGTTGTAAAGATCACTAAATAACCTCATGGTTGCTCAACTATTTTGCTTACAAGGGTACATACAAATCCATGCTATAATATCTAATACTTATTATTCTGTGATCCAGTACAAACACATGCACACACATTATTGTTCATATATACACACACATACATCTAACAAATACAATATTATCTCTCTCTCTCTACAATACCATGCCATTCACTCTGAATTTCTACTATGTAATTTTTTAAAATGCTGGCCAAACCTTGAATTATTTCCCATCCCACTTTTACAGATGAGAAAACAGAGGCAGAAATTGAAATGCTTATTGTGAGCACCCGGAAGTGGCAGAGACAGTGACCACAGCGTATATGCAGAGAGATAAAGAGCCAACCAAACTATTCCATTAACAATCTAGATAATACCATCCACAGGAGAATACAGTTAGAAACACCACACTGTGAATGAAAGCCAGACCCAGAATTTTCTTTAAAGATTTCTTTCTTTTGGCAGAAACCGAGTTTGAATCTGGGACTTTGATGATCTACTATTGAACCACATCCTCAGTACCCACCGCCAGTACTTCATTTATATTAACTTTAAGAACAGGCAAACCTAACGGTGATGGAGGTAAATAAGGGCTCAGAGAGGGACAGCAGAGCACGGAAACGTGCTGCTCACGCACTGCTGAGAGAGGGCTTCCCAGGTGAGCACAGCTGTCAAAGCTCAGATCTCAACTGTGCGGGCTTCCCAGAGAAATCGAAATGTCATTCCTGTGAAATATCAAAGGATTTCCAGCTATGAGCCACAGAGAGTAAGGAAACGGTCGATGAGGACAGCATGTATGACAAACCTGACATGAAGTGGAACGAGAAGACTGGGGACACAGCGGTGACAGAGCACCTGCTGGCATACATGGGTCCTTGGTTCAAACCTCAGTGGGGCAAGTATTTTAAAAATCCACACCTTATTTAAACTGGTGTGTAGCACACACCCTTCATTCCAGTACTTGGAAGGTAGAGGCAGGAGAGTCAGGGGTTCAAGATTATCGTTCACTATTCAGCCATTCTGAGGCACAGACTGGGTTATGTGAGGCCAGCCCATCTGAAAAACAAGAGGAGCTCTGAGGAGAAGGCTGGGGAGGGCACAGATTCTCTAATATGCTAGTTCTGCACGCAGGAGCTTAGCCTAGACACGGTTACACTTGCTCCCAGTTTATGTCGAGAAAACACAGGGAAGGAGGTCAGGAAAAGTTGGAATCCCAGCCAAGACAGTAGGATTCCAGGAGAGGCCACTCTTCCCCAACTTCTCCAAGTTGTCAGACAGTTTTTATGAGGAGCACTATTTACTTTCTAAACATAGAAGCAGATCTTTGAGGGTCACTGGGTTCTAACAGTCTTAAGATGAAAGAGTATTTGTCATTCAGAGAATGATGTGAAACCTCTGTCAGGGACAATCCAGATCAGGTCAACAACGGGATTTCCCAGCTGTTTAGCTGTCTTTTGAAATGCAACTAGCAAGTGTAAACCTACTGGTTCAACAGCTTTGGCTCTCAACATACATGTAGTCAGCCCTCCACAACCACAGGTCAAATATACAAAAGAAAAAAATGTGCTGAAATGTACAGACTTCCCCCAACAGGTTGCCAAAAACAACACAATGACTATTTGGACAGTATTTACACTGCAGTAGTATTGTAAGTAATCCACCTGTTAAACTTTATAAATGGTTCAAGTACACAAGAGAAGTCAGGCATAATCCTAGTACTTGGAAGGTAAAGGCAGGAGGATGAGAATCTCAAAGTCATGCTGGGCTCAAGAGCAAGTTCAGGCCTGGGATACAAAAAGCAGAAAGAGCAGGGTATGGTAGTGCACGCCTTTAGTCCCAGCACGAAAAGGAGGCAGAGGCAGGAGGGTCACCGTGAGTTCGAGGCCACCCTGAGACTACATAGTGAATTCCAGGTCAGCCTGGGCTAGAGGGAGACCCTACCTCGAAAAACCAAGGAGAAAGCAGTACATAGGAGGAGGTGCTAGGTGATGTGCAAATATGGCATCTCATGTAAGAAACTTGAACACCCACGGAGCCTGGAACCAAACCTTCACAGATACCAAGGGAGGCTGTACTTCCGGAAAAGGATTTGTTTCTCACTGAACCCAGAGTTCAACCAATTTTGGCTACACAAGCTAGCAAACAAGACGCAGAAATCCTGTCTCTGCCTTTCTAGTTTTGGGATTAGAGGAAGGTGCCACTGAGACAGAACAGGAGAACGCTAGGCAGGTTTCAACCAGGGATGAAGATGCCAAACACCCGATTTCTCATCTTGGCCCAAGAAGGAACACTCATAACTTGGATTAGAACTCACGTCGACTGACACTGATCTACGAGGTCCACAGTCGAATGTGCTATGACCCCAGCCCCAGCTATGGGTGGACTCCAGGATCCATTCTCCAGATTTAATAATAAAAAAGGACCCCCCCCCCTTTACCTGAATCAAACCCTGTGAACTTGATGTGCTGATCCAGTCCTTCCCTCTTCCTCTTTTGGATTCTTCACTCTTTTGGTGTGACCTGATCTCCCCTCCCCATTTTTTAAAGTCTCTTTAATCCTAGTCTCTCCCTCTGTCTGTCTGAAGGTCTCTAATTTACCATGTGTGAGGTTGGGTGTGGTGACGCACACCTTTAATCCCAGCACTGGGAGGCAGAGATAGGAGGATTGCCATGAGTTCAAGGCCACCCTGAGACTACATAGTGAATTCCAGGTCAGCCCGGGATAGAGCGAGACCCTACCTTGAAAAACCAAAAAAGATTAGGAAAGAACCAGAAACACTGGGACTTATAAATTTGGGGGGCCTTCCCTGAACTCCAAAATTCCCACACACCACCACACCTGGTATTTATATGGGTCCTGGGGGTTTGAACTGAGGTCTTTATGTTTGTGAGGCGAGCACTTTGCCCACTGAACCATTTCTTCCGCCCCCTGTATTTTGAAGCCAGACCTGCATTGCCTGGGCCCAAATTCCCAGGCTCAAATGATCTTCCGGCCTCAGTTTTCCTAGTTTCATTTGAAGTCTGCCTGAATCTGACATTGCCAACTCCCCAGAGCTTTTTTTTTTTTAATATTTTATTTATTTATTTGAGAGAGAGAAAGACAGAGAGAGAGAGAGCCAGGACCTCCGCCACTGCAAATGAACTCCAGACACATGCGCCCTCATGTGCATCTGGCTGTATATGGGCACTGGGGAATTGAACTCCGGTCCTTCTGCATTACAGGCAAACACCTTAACCACCAAGCCATCTCTTCAGCTTTAATACATCTACAGAGCACAGCAGATGAGGAAATCTATCCTTAGCTCTCCCAAGCAGGCAGCCTCCCACCAAACCCATTCCCCAATCACTCCCTACCAGAATCCCACCCATGAGCCAGGGGCCTTTTCAGACCTCCTTCAAAGAAGGAGAGCCACGAGGCCTTTCTTACTCCCCTCCTGAAGCAGGGCCTCATGGAGACTGGGCTGTAACTGAGGATGACTCTGAACTTCCTGTCCTTCTGCCTTCACCTCCCCAGTTCTGGGATTATAAGCATGTCCCTTCTAAATTAGCTTTAAAATACCCCCTAGCCACACCTACATTTCAGATCCACACCCTCTCCAGGTAGGATGAACTTTTAAACAAATCTTGAGTATCTAATGTAGATAAAGAATCAAGTGTGGCTTAGAGTTTTGCATGCCTGAGGTCCTAGGTTTAATCTCTAGATTGAGGTGTGGTGGTACATTGCTGAAATGCCAATACTGGGAGGTGAAGGCAGGAGGATTGGAAGTTCAAGGTCAGCCTCATCTACATAGTAAATTCAAGGAGAGCCTGGGTTACACAAGACCCTAGCTCAAAAACAAACAGAATTTATTTTAGAAAAAAAGTCAAGATATTTTCAAGCTTTTTATTTTCTATGATTTTTTTTGAGACAGAAACTCCCTCTAGCCCAGGCTGACCTAGAACTCACTCTGTAGCTCCAAACTGACTTCCCAGTAATCCTCCTACCTCAGTTTCCATAAATTATGGGATCACAGCCTTGAACTACCACATGCGGCCTGGTTTTTTTTTTTTAATTTAGAGAATTATTAGTTTCTGTAATCAAACTCATGTACAGAAGGACTTTTATAATAGTTGGTCACTGCAGTTTCTAAGAACACTGTTCAAGTCCACACATTTCCTGAAGGAGCTATGCATCCTGACACGCTGCCCTACAAATGCAAGCCATGTGGGTCTCACTTTTTTATTGTATTTGAGAGTGAGAGAGACAGAAAGAGTAAGTATGGGCACAGCGG
>PVHP010047251.1:0-12618 GCA_004024765.1 Zapus hudsonius
TCTCTCTCTCTCTCTCTCTCTCTGTCTTTGTGTGTCTGTGTCTGTGTCTGTGTGTGATGAGTTTTTCTTGGGGACCCTCCTGGGCAGGCAGAGGGTGACACTGCCTAGAGATCCTACAGTCAGACTTTCCCCTGCTTCAGCCTCAGCCTTGAGGAGTTCTCCCTACCGCCCAGTTCCTGCTCCCTCCTGCTGTCGACGGGCCCCAGGATGTCTGTAGAGTGTCCAGAGATCTAATGGGAGAGTCGTGAAACGCCCTGGATAGTGAGAGTGTGTGAGAGCAGGAGGGTCCCTGCACTGAGGCAAGGTGGCTTCCAGTAGGTCTGGTGATCCAGATCAGATCAGATCCAGGTCAGAGTACCTGGCTGTCAGGTGACCTGCTCCAGGGCCCCTCACCATGTGGTCTCCTCCAGTCCAGGGACAGGAAGATGGTGGGAGACACGACTGGGGCCCAGGCCTATGCGTCCACCGCCAAGTGCCTGAACATCAGCGCGCTGGTCTTCAGCCTCCTCATGACGGTCGTCTTTATCATCATCATCACCACCACCTCCACGGCAGCCGTTCAAGCCATTTCAGAGAGGGTGTCCCATTCTGGATTCTAGTCCTGCCATGTGCTCCACTGTCCACGGTTGCCCCTTGCACTGCCACTGAAAATCTGACCCTTCACCCCATATTGTATGTAGATGTTACACTCGCACATCTGTCCACCATGGATTCAATAAAGTGCACATGGTGATGACTGTGCTTTCACTCATTGTCCCCTGCCTGGTCCTGTCCTCACCCCCCTGTCTGAAGAAAGCATAGTCGTGTGTCCTCAGCTTGCAAGGCATATGGCTTCTTACTGTGGCCATTCTGAGTAGGTATTTATCCACTCCAGGAAGGGAGAACCTGAATGTCACCCACAACTGGCCTTGTGTCATCAGGGTGCCCAGGAAAGGTGCCAGACTAGGCACCAGGCAGTCCTCAATGCTGGGATGGAGAACCAGCCCTGGCTCCCTGCCTTTCAGAAGGGAAGAAATTT
Organism: Zapus hudsonius; assembly: GCA_004024765.1. Classification (NCBI taxonomy): domain Eukaryota; kingdom Metazoa; phylum Chordata; class Mammalia; order Rodentia; family Dipodidae; genus Zapus; species Zapus hudsonius. Next base: position 1,019 of record PVHP010047251.1, read on the forward strand.
CTCACCGAGACAAGTTGTGTCATGGGTTCTGTGGTGGCTTGTGAGTGGGGTCACTGGACCCTTAGGCTGATCCTGTCTCTGTTTCCCTGAGTGCCGGTAGGTCTGAGTGTCCCCTGCCCTTCTGTCCATCCCCTGTCCCTCCGTGGTGCTTTTGTTTATTACTGTCCACTGACCCAGGGAGAGAAGCCCATGTGGGGTTGGTGAGCCAAGGGATGAGAGCTGGTGTCTATGTGACTTGGGAAGGTTCTGATCACCTCCTGTCTTTGCACACTAGACGCTTACACTACTTCTCAGACGTGGTACCTACAGTACTCAAGTGTTCCCCCTTACCTGGGCACACCAAGTTTACAAGTCTTGTGGAGTCCCGGCTGGAGGTAGGGGAGCTATCTCTCCAGTTGGTGCTGGGGCTCTGACCTGCCTCCCAGGGATATCTTCCCAAGGATACCTTTTTCTGATTCTCTGAAGCTGGTCCTTCAGAACTGGCCTGGTCTCTCCTGTGTCTGTGAGACTCCAGTACCTGCTAAAGCACCGTGGTGTGTTTGAATGTATCCACAATTCCCCTGGCAGCATGGTGGGTCTGGGTGCCCCGTATGATATGGGGAAGGCACTTTAGTGGCTTCAGTCAGGGTGAGAGCCAACCTGAATAGGAAGGGTTTGGGCAACTGCTTCATGAGAGCAGAGCCCCCTGCATGGGTCAGGACCTTATCCTCTGGTCTAAGGATTTAAGGTTTTAAGTTCCAAAGACAAGAATCCGGGATACCCTGTTTGTTGGTGCATTGACATATTGGTGTATTGGCAGGGTACCCCTACATTCCCATTTCAATCCTACCTTGAAAAACCAAAATAAACACATAAATAAATTAAATAAATAACAAAAGTGAGCTGTGTTAACTTATGAACTTGTTTTACCTATTAGCATTCTCCTTTCTTCCCTAAATCTAAATAATGCACTCATGAAACCACCTTAACAATTTCATCTACAAAAAGATTTTTTTTGAGAAAAATAAGTAAAATAGCATATATGTTTTTACTCAATTTAAAAACTTCTCTTGCCGGGTGTGGTGGCACACGCCTTTAGTCCCAGCACTCGGGAGGCAGAGAAAGAATTGTCATAAGTTCAAGGTCACCCTTGAGACTACATAGTGAATTCCAGGTCAGCCTGGGCTAGAGTGAGATCCTACGTCAAACAAACAAACAAACCAAAAAACACTTCTCTTAATTTTAAAACTTCACTTGAGCTGGGCCCAGTGGTTAAAGGCATTTGCCTGCAAAGTCTGCCATACTGGGTTCAATGCCCCAGTACCCACATAAAGCCAGATGCACAAAGTGGCACATGCCTCTAGACTTCATTTGCAGTGGAAAGAAGCCCTTGCAACCCATTCCTATTGTCTCTCTCTCCTTGCAAATAAATTAAAAAAATACTTCACGCATGCCTTTAATCCCAGCACTTGGGAGGCAGAGGCAGGAGGATCGCAGTGAGTTCGAGGCTTCCTGAGACTACATAGTGAACTCCAGGTCAGCCTGGGCTAGAGCAAAACCTTACCTCAAAAAACCAAATAATAATTAAAAAAAAAAACCAAATAAAATAAAATAAATAAATAAAAATAAATTCAATAAAATACTTCACTTAAATTTCAAACTTTTCTTAATCTTTTAATCTTGTGGTAAATTACATCTTTTAAGGAATGTAATTTAGAAAGCCATGGGATCATATAAACAGCAATTGTAAAGACACTGTGGTGGCTTGAATTTGAAATGTCCCCACAGCCTCACGTGCCTGAGATTAAGCCTCCAACTCCATCCCCAGCCCTTGGAAGGTGGAGCCTCATTGGAGAAGGTGTGTCCCTGGGGGCGGGCCTTGAGGTTGTTCATCCAGCCCTGGGAGCTGCTGGCTCACTCTTTCTGTTCCTGCCCTGCTGCTGGTGTGTGAAGACGTGAGAAGGCTGCCTGCTCTGCCATGCTTTCGCCATCACGATGAAACGTCTCTTCAAAACTGGAAGCCTGAAATAAACCCTTCCTCCCCTTTAGCTGCTTCTGGGCAGGGGTTTTGTGCCAGCAATGAGAAGGTACCTGCAACAGACACCAAGGCATGGTGACTCTCTCTCATGAAGCCTGCACCCATGTTCTGGGATCCTCAGGTTCTGGGATTGCAATAGAGGGTGACAGAGGTAACTTCTTGGGCTGAAGATTTTATTTAATGCCAAGTGAGAGTGACAGGGTTCAGAGCAAGGGGAAAGGGGACTCTGAACCAATCTAGTAGAAGGAAAGAATGGTCTTTAGGCCCCTTTGGGGAAGACCCAGTACAGGGCTGCATACGGTGTGGGGCAGGAGGACTGATTTGAGGCTGCAGTAGGCAGGCTGGCTGGACCCCCAGTGAAACTCAATCGAGGGAGAATTTGCATCTCATCTCTATCGAGTTAACAGGTCGTTCCTGGGAAGAAGCTGCTGTTGGTTTTCTCTCAGCTCAGGTGCAAAAAGCCTCAGTCAAATACCATAAGAGAAGGAAAGGATCCTAAGATCCAGACCCAGTCTGTAGATACAGGGAGGGGAGGGACGAAAAATAAATGTCAATTACTCTAAGAGGGGGTAACTCCGGAATCCCAGGCCTACTGGGAGCATGGTGGAGGGCGGAGAGCTGCAGAGAACTCTGGGACTCTTACTGGATCAGGGACTCTCCTGTCATATTACCCAGTCTAAATACTTAATAAATTTACTAGCTTCTTCAGTGTTCTGTCCCAAAATTCTTTTGTTCACATTCAAGGCTCCAGCTTTATCTGAGTGGAGGTCCTTAAAGGGGAAGAGAACTCCTTAGGTGACAGGAATCAAACCAAAGGATCAAATTACTCCAGGGAAGGGTGACAGAAAGGGCTGAGGGATGGGAGAACTTCCTGTTTAGGAACCCAAGTCAGGACTTGTCCTAGGTGCCCCTCCTCTTGGGCTTAGGTCTTCCCAGCCCAGGCCAACAGCGCCTTCCTGTTTCTGATCAGTGCCCTATATAGGCCTTGCACAGCCCTGAACTCTTCCCACCTCCCCAGAGCACCTCAAAGCCCACCCTCACTAGAGGGCCTTCCTCTGCTGAAATCTCTGTCCTTCCCCAGCTGTTCAGCTGCAGATGGTGGCCAGGAAGAGCTGCAGCTCGCTGTGGCTTCTGCTGTCATAGTAGCCAGTGTGGTTGGTGCCTTCCAGCTCCAGGCCTGGACTGGGCTGGAGGATTCCAGTCACGTGGCTGGGGCCTGGGAGCTCAGGGAAGACAGATGTTTTCCTGGCAGCCCTGAAGCAGCCCTCATTAAAGGGAGGCCTGCAGGAGAGGGACAACATGGAGGACACCGAGTCTGTCCCCCAGGGAAGCAATGAGGGAAACAAAATATTACTGGACTTGTTCATAAATCCATCCTGTGGTTCCATGAGGTGACCCTTATTTCTAGAACACAGACTGGTGTCATTGTACAGAAGCCAGGTGTGGTGGCGCATGCCTTTAATCCCAGCACTTGGGAGGCAGAGGTAGGAGGATCACTATGAGTTCAAGGCCAGCCTGGCCTAGAGTGAGACCCTACCTTGAAAAACAAAAATAACTTTGGGCTGAAGAGATGAGATGGTTCAGCTATTAAGGCGCTTTGCCTGCAAAGCCTAACCACCTGGGGTTTAATTCCCCAGTACCCAGGTAAAGCTAGTGTGAGGATAAAAAGAGAGAATAAAGGCTAAATGCTTACTTTAAACTGCTCACTTAAACTCAGAAAAGTAGCTGTGCCATAGATCTTGAGAGGAACAGCAGATGTGCAACTTCAGATAGAGCACAGGAGGGTGGAGTTGAATAACTTATCTGACTTCTGTAAGTGGCCTGCACCATAGGAATGTAGGAAGATAAGAATAAGTAACTGCTTACTTGGCATCTGTGAAATGCTTTCGCAGGATGACTAAACATAACCCCTGGACTGAAAAGCCCCCACGACAAAATATGAATGTACCAATGAGAAAATAGCCCGCACAAACTGTTCACTTTTGCCTATAAAGAGTTTTTAGATTCTGCACTGGACACCGTTGGTCTCAGCTCGCTGTGTCTTGCTGTGTGACCACAGTCCGGGTTCGAACCTGTTCAAATAAATGACCCTTGCATTTGCTCTGACTTGAGTCTCTGGTGGTCTGTCTTTGGGGGACCGAACCTTACACCAGATGCACCAAGTATGTGTTTGGAGTTTGTTTGCAGCCTCCAGAGGCCCTGGCACACCCATTGTCTCAATCTCTCTCTGCTTACAAGTCAATAAATTTAAAATAAATAATATTTTTTTAAGTGATAGCTTTTTTGTAGACAGTCAGTCAGGGGTAGAGACCCAAAGAGAAGATGGATGTCACCTTGCCTGTCAGAACCAGTTTTATCCAAGATGGCTACAAGCAACACTCCCTAGCAGCAACTTCCTGTTACTTCAAGCTTAGCATACCTGTGGGCGGCCCCTCCCCCAAGTCAGGCTCTTCAGTCCACCAACCAATTAGGTCTCTCCCTTATGCACCTGAGTCTAATGACGAGGCTCATCCTAATTGGATGTTGGATATCTATAAAGGAGCCTAACCGTGTGTGTGTGTGTGTGTGTGTGTGTGTGTGTGTGTGTGTGTGTGTGTGTGTGTGTGTGTGAATCTCCATCCTCTGTATCCATCTGAGCACAAGTGTGTAAATCTTCCCGCCAGCTGGAATGGGGAAGGATTTCTGTTTGTCTGTGTGCTTTCCTGCCTTGTGTCTGGAGGCTTTCCTGTCTTGCTACATGTGTGCGCTCTCTCTAAGCCCCCTGAGTCCTTTACTATCTCTTAGCTTATTCTGACCCCCATATGAATGGAAAGTGAAGGGGATCTTTTGTCTAGGGCCCTCATGTTTTTCCTTCCCGGTGCCTTCTCCAGAAGCTTCTTTCTTCCCTGGAGATTTCTCTATGTGAAGGAGATTTTTCCATCTTCTGCTCCTCTTTCCAGCCAGGCAAGGGAAAGAATTTGTTCTTGGCTTGAACTAGCCTTCCCTCTGGATCCTAATTCTCACCCCCCCAAAACAAACCCCTCATAATTTAATCTTCTTGGAGTCTGTGTTCTTAGAAGTTGGGGTCCACAGGCCTGGCATTATCTGCATGATGGAATTTAATTCCTCCCCAGATCCAAGATCCTGCTTCACTTGGAGAAGCTGTGCTATGACTTGGGCAAGACAGGCCTCCAGATCTGCTATCCTCCAAGGAACATGTCTGGCTAATTGATAATCACTCCTCAGAGAACAGGCAGCTCTCCAGCTATTCGGATTAGAATTTGTTCCTTGCTAAACCTGGCTACCTTCCTACCAGAAGGTGGTGGCCCAGAACATAACTGTGAAGAAATAATTTCTCCGAGTTATGTGGCTTGAGATCTCAAAGAGACACCTTTAAAAAAATCCAAATATAAGTTGGTGTGTTTGTGAACGCTTTTAATCCCAGCACTGGGGAGGCAGTTCGAGGCCAGCCTGAAGTACATAGTGAATTCCAGGTCAGCCTGAGCTAGAACAAGACCCTACCTCAAAAACAACAAACAAAAACAAACAAACAAAAAGGGCTGGAGAGATGGCTCATCGGTGAAGGCACTTGCCCTCAAAGCCTAACGACCTGGGTTTGATTCCCCAGTACCCATGTAAAGCCAGATGCGCAAAGTGGTGCATGTATCTGGAATTTATTTGCAGTAGCTAGAGGCCCTGGTGCACCCATTCTCTCTCTCTCTCTCCCCCCTGCTTGCAAATACATAAATTAATTAATTAAAAAAAAAAAACAAGAAAACCCAATCCAGATAGGCCTCTATAGACGAAAGTTCCTTTATGGAACAGGGAATCCATAGGGCTGGCCATGCAATAGCCACTCTCAATGAGACAAATAAGAGTGCGCCCCTCCCCCAAGAAGAAGTGCATAGCTAGCAGAACTATGGCTCTCCCTGGGACAACATCAGAGAGTTAATATTTACACTGATTTTAAACATGCCTTCCTGGTCCTCTGTGCTCATGGCACCATGTGGAAAAAGAGACATTATCTGATGGCCTCCAGATCTCCTATTAAATATCTAAAGAGGTCAATCAACTTTTGATGGAAGTCTTTCTTCCTTCTGAAGTTTCAGTAATGCACTGCAAAGAACACCAAAAAGGGTTCCATGAAAACTCAGAAGAGAACAGGCTGGTTGACCAGGCTGCCAAGGCAGCCTAAAAAAAATCCTCTTCCCACAAAGCTAACAGAGGCACACCTAGTTTGGGAAGGTTGCTCCAGAGGGAATTCATCACCAATGTTCTCAAGAGAAAAAATGGGCCCTTAACACAGGGCCATGTCTTACAACCCATAGTGTGGTTACAGGAGGAAAAAGGAAGTTGCTCCTACCCGAGGCTCATCAATGGAAAAGTCTTAAAACTTTTCACCAAACCTTTTACCTGGGGAACAGACTCAGCTATTTATAGGGAAAAATCAGTTATGACTATTAAACATGTTACCAGGACCTGTGAAATATGACAGAAAAATAACCTCCTAGATCATAAGCCTCTCCCAGGTCTATAACACACTGTAGGCTATCCAGGGGAAAACTGGCCAAGAGATTCACCCATATGTCTAAGTCCAGGGTATCCAGTATCTCCTAGTATGTGGAGAGATCTTTAGCAAGTGGGAAGCTTTCCCCTGTGGGACATAGAAGGCCTCAGTTAGTAACTGTGCTCATTCCCAGGTTTTGACCTCCAAGAGTCTAGAGCATGGCTGTGGCCTGTTCTTCTAGATGACTGTTACTCAGGGACTCTCTGAGGTCCTGGAATACAATATTACCTATGCTGTGGTTAGAGACTACAGTCTCCTGGAAAGGTCGAGAAAATAAATAGAATTCTTAAGAGACACCTGAGAAATCAGTCTCAGGAAGCCCGCCTTCCATGGATGAATTTGTTCGCAACATTGCTGGACTTGAAGTGTTTTTTTATTGGTAAAATCATTTAGCTTCTATTTTTATCCCATCGATAGGTCTAGAAGACATCATTTGGCAATGGAAACTCTCACTAAATATACTCAAAAGGCTTTAAATGGCTGGGCTTGGTGGCACACATCTTTAATTCCAGCACTCAGGAGGCAGAGGGAGAAGAATCAACATGAATTCAAGGCTAGTCTGAGACTTCAGAGTGAGTTCCAGGTCAGCCTGGGCTAGAGTGGACACTAACTCAAAAAATAAAAAACAAGAATAAAAGGCTTGAAATGACAAAGCCTAGGTAATTTCCTTTCTTAATTCTGAAGTTTAAATAATGAGAAAGGCAATTATACAAAATTGTATGGCTTTTAGACATTCTCACAGCAGCTCAGGTTGGCACATGTGCCATTATGAGAGTTGAACGTTGAGTATATGTTCCTGATAATTATGATAATGTCTTATCTGCTCTATCATGTCTTTATCCAGGAACTGGAGGCACTTAACGAATAAGATCACCAATATGCTATTGGGGTTCCATAGAGCGGTGTTGTAGACAGCTCCACATTGCTGAAATGAACATCCAAAACAGACACAGTTTATAGAGGAAAGGATTTATTTCAAGCTTACAGAATCCAAAGGAAGTTCCATCAATGGCTGAAGAAGCTGGCTTCTATTCATAAACCCAAGCAGAGAGAGAAAAAACACCAATAACCAGCAACACCAAAAAGCAGCAAGCACAAAACCAGCAGCAAATAGGATCCCACCAGAGTTCAGAATGCTCTGCATACCTTTGGGCTGGAAATCCAGATCTGCCCCAAACACACCTTAGGATTGGACCCCAGGATCTGTCCAGTGACACCTCCTCCAGCCAGGTAGCTGGAGACCCATGTTACAAGCATTAATAAAATACCTGAGTCTATGGGGACATACATTCAAACTACCACAAGGGGTATCTCAACTGCCACACTTGACAACCTCACTCAGCTCAAAGAAGCCAGATGGTCATTACCTTGATTCCCTCATGGCAGTTAGAGTTCCTCTTGTGGTAGGGGAGGTATGTGAAGAACGAGGACAGGAGTTCCAAAATGAATAGCTCTCTCCTAGGCTAAATGCGGGAAGTGTCCTTGAGTCTATAAGGAGAATCTGGTGTTTTTTCCCCCTCTTTTATCTCTTTCTTTACTGGATGATTAAGATTTCACCAGAAGCTGGGTGTGATGGCATAAGCCTTTAACCCCAACACTCCGGAGGCACAGCTAGGAGGATCACTGTGAGTTTGAGGCCAGCCTGGGACTACAGTGTGACTTTCTGGTGAGCCCAGGCTAGAGTGAGACCCTACCTCAAAAACAAACAAAAAAAGTGAAAAAAAAAGATTATACCAGAATTACCCCCTTCTGAGTAGATTATACCCTTTTCTGGAGAATCAAGACTCCTGTTAAGATTGCCCTCTTTTCCAGGAACCAGACCCCTCATCTAGAAACCTGGTGAACCTGTTGTTTTTTTTTTTCTTTAAAAAAATTCTCTTTCCAAAGAGCCCCAGTCAGAGTCACAATGTGGGTCCTCCTCCTAGGAGCCCCCTTCCTTTCCCTCCCTTCCCATAATCTCTATATTAAACTTTTTCTAAATTTCACCCCCGTGGTCTGCAAATCTCACTAATCAGATTCATAAAACAAGAACCCACGGACTCAGTGGGAGTTCTGTGTGACCAGGACCACCTGGCACCTTAGCTCCTGAGTCATTGCCAAGAGCTGCGAAGGGCTCTGTCACCCTCAAATCCCATATCAGTTAAAGGCATTTGGTTGCAAGCCTACCGGGCCAAGTTCAACCCCTAATGCCCATGCAAGCCCCATGCAAAGTGGTGCATGTTTCTGGGATTGTAATGCACCTTTGGCAATAGAAGGCAGAGCCAGGGGAATCTGGGAGCTCCAGGGCCAGCTAGACTGCTGCACACAACCTGAAGCAGAGAACATATTATAACACGGGAAATCCTGTCTTAAGCAGGGTGTCAGATGACAAACGTCTTTTATTTTATTTTTATTTTTATTTTTTATTTGAGAGAGAGGCAGACAGAGCGAAAGAGAGGACACATGCTCCACCTTGTGCAGCTGGCTTTACATGGGTACTGGGGAATCGAACTCAGGACCTTCTGCTTTGCAGGCAAACACCTTAACTACTCTCCAGCCTGAGGACAAACATCTTGAAGTTGTCTTCAGACCTCCACACGTGCACTGTGGCACATGCACCTCCATACAGACACATCACACATGTCCACACACACATACACATACACAAACACATATACACACATAATAAAAGAATAAAGGAGCAGAGTAAGGAATGGTATAGACAACAAATTCATATAGAATGTTAGAAAGAAGAAAAGAATCAGATTTGCTTCAATTAAAATTGAATGAACTTATTTTCAGTGGTTGAAATTTGAGTTTCCATACCAAAAATACACTGATAGAGAAAGTAGAATTTGATTTGGTCCTTTTATTTTATTTCATTTATTTTTGAGACAGGGTCTTATTCTAGCCCAGACTGACCTGGAACTCACTCTGTAGCCTAGACTGGCCTCAAACTCATGGTGATCCTCCTACCTCAGCCTCCCGAATTCTGGGAAGTGGGTATCTGCCTGTGGAGGCTCAGTTAATCTTTCTTGGAAATGCCCTCACAGACCTGTATAGAGGCTTGTCTCTTAGTTGATACCAGGTCCAATCAAGTTGACATCTAAGTTAACCATCACACAGAATTAATCTTCCCAAGACTTGTCTAATCGCTCTCTCCACTTCCAATGCAAAAGACTCCCACTAGTCACCATAGCTAGAAGATACAGATAGACATTGAGTCAGATATGAGGAAACCAAGTAAAACCGAGGCTGCATCTTGGTAGCTATGTTTACTGACAAGCAGAGTGCCCCTTTGTGGTTAAACATCTTTGAAACTGTAGCTAGACTGTTCTCTCTGTTATTAGAACCCAAGGCACCAGGGTGCTTTTCCAGCTGTCACCCATCACTGAGGGAGGGTCTGCACCCTCAAAAACCTTGACTTTCAACATTGCCTACATTGTGGTTCTGATCCTCTCCTTTGTGGGTTTAAAATATTTTATTTATTTGCAAACAGAGAGAGAGAGAGAGAGAGAGAGAGAGAGAGAGAGAGAGAGAGAGAGAGGAGAGAGAGAGAATGGGTGCACCAGAGCCTCTAGTCAATGCAAATGAACTCCAGAGGCATGTGCCATTTTGTGTATCTGGCTTTATGTGGGAACTGGGGAATTGAACCAGGGTTGTTAGGCTCTGCAAACAAGTGTCTTAACTGCTGAGCTATCTCTTCAGGCCCTTGTGGGTTTTTCTAGAGGATCATGGGAATAAATATCCTAAAAGGAGATCTGGTCCACCATAATTTAGAAGAAGAAGAGTTACCTTACCCATAAATATGCTACCCATTTCAAACTGTGCAAAATCATTAAGGTATACCACATTGTGCTGACCAACTCCAGGGCAGCCTATCCTAATCTTTCTAGGCTTTGCTAAATAAACTTTTGCTTAAACCATGTGTCTACACTGATTTCTTTCTTCTGCAAAGATAAGACAGAAAAAAAGAGATAAGGACAGAGAGACTTCTCATAATGATGGCACCTGTGACCTTTGGGAAGACCTTTGCCTTTTGGCAGAACTCAATATTTGTCCCTTTATCAGCTTGCCTCACTCACTATTCCTACCCTGTATCTGTAATTGCTCCATCTTGTAAAGGCATTACAGACATGCCTTTAATCCCAGCACAAAAAAATCACACACACACAGACATATCAGGGCTGGGGAGATGGCTCAGTGGTTAAGGGTAATTGCTTATAAAGCCTGCAGGTTCCAAGTCTTGTTCTGGTTTTAGTGGAATGAGGACCTCCGCAGTCTTGGCATGCCTGAGAGACCAGAGCCTCCGGTTCTGTGTGTTTCTGGGACACAATGTCCATTTGGGTGTGCGCTATGGTTTCCATGTGTTTGCTGGTTTTCTGTGGTGTGTGGTTCACACTGTTGCATGCCTTCAATTCTCAGTACTCACCTAAAGTCAGATGCACAAAGCGGTGTATGCATCTGGAGTTCATTTGCAGTGGCCAGTGGCCCTGGTGTGCTCAATCTCTCTTTCAAAGCAATAAATATTTCTGAAAAAGAAAGATATTGAAACAGACCTGTGATAAGGGAAGCGATTACATAAGTAGCTTATAGTCTACCTACAGATAAAAGTATCATTACCAAATCCTACCCAATATTTTCAAGAGAGTTAGAGTCAGCTCATCACGAACTTTGCCAGGAAATGAGAAGTTGGGCAGGCACTTCCCAGCTCAATCCCTGGCCAGTAGTGCCTTGGTGTCAACACCAGAAGCATCGTCTCACGAAAACAAAACCACAGCCTTGATCTTATGAATTTGATGCAAAACTCCTGAGCAAACCCTTACCAAACCGAATCTAGGAACACTTAACTCTACAGGCTGAGGGGGGGATTCTCCCAAGAGCACACTTGCGCAGAACTGGAGTTGATTCTGTCAGCTCACAGCCTTGTTGGACACTGCTTGTTGGCACTGCTACTGAGGGCATGGAGAACAAAGGGTTAAGGATGTATGAGTGAGGTGAAACCCCGATAATTCGGTAGGCATTTCCTGGCTCCATCAACCCTGACTCCCAACCCCC